>BPLR01021091.1:0-99335 GCA_021605095.1 Caerostris extrusa
TTATATTGCTTGTGTAGTCAATAACACTGATGATGGCACAAAACGAGATCCGACAATTTTTTTTAGTTGAAATCCACATATACAAATATTTTTTTAAAATGCTTTTCTTTTATAATAAGTAATAATAATCGTGATTTGGCTGGAATAAATGTAAAAATCATCTCTGATTTTGAACATGAATTGTTAATATAAAAATATTCTTATTCTTCGGTGCCTTTCTAAAAACATTAACCAGATAGTCTCAAAGATGAGCCATTCATATGTAAATATCTTGTTAATTATAAATGCTTCTGTATCATCCATTGCTATATTTACAAAAATATAAATTACAATACCCTTATACTCTATTCTTAAATTAGTTCATCTCACTTTTCTTTCATGTATTGCCTTCATGACCATCCGGATTGTCTGCTGCGAACTGTCCCTTCTCCTG
This sequence comes from Caerostris extrusa, assembly GCA_021605095.1. Taxonomy (NCBI): domain Eukaryota; kingdom Metazoa; phylum Arthropoda; class Arachnida; order Araneae; family Araneidae; genus Caerostris; species Caerostris extrusa. Next base: position 434 of record BPLR01021091.1, read on the forward strand.
GTGAAAAAATACACCCTCCCTCACTCTCCGAGGTGGAACTGTCTTGCAGGCTGCACCACCCCTCGGGAGTCCTGTCCAAAGCCAGGAGAATGGGTGCAAACAAAACCCGTCTTCACTCATACAAGATAAAATGGATGGACTTTTCCATCCCACAGCAGAAAAGCAATAACCAACCACCATCCACACAGTATTGCAAATAATTAACAACAGTTGAAAACGCAAGACCTTTTTTCACTCCATCCCAGTTTCACAAAAAGTGCCACAGAAGCAGAATGATGGGTAAAAAATATCAAGTATAAAAAAAAAAAAAAAAAAAAAAATGGCGAGGAACTTAATTGCTGTTAGCCAAGCTGGAGAGCCAACAAGTATTTTCTGGGCCCAGGCTTTGTGGTTAAGTGAGTGGCATTTGATCCCCTCCCACTTTTACATTAATATTACTTTCTTCTCTTTTACCAGGCGGTAAAGTAGTATGAGCAGTGCAGGAGGGATGGAACGAGGGGTGTGGATTTTGGTACACAACTCACTTAGCTGTTCACAATTCCCGCCGTAATAAATAAGGCAGAAATTAGCATTTTCTATTTGTAGTTAGCTGTTCGCACTGTATATCCAGTTCATTTTGAGTTGAACTGTTTGCTGGTAAGTTTTGAATAAATCTATCCATTCATACATCCTGTCCCAAAGTTCAATTTATTTTTTAATCAGTCTGTATAACTAAGTGCGCAATCCATCTTCACTGGAAGTAATGAAATGTTAAGTTTGCTTTTTAGTTTATTAACAATAATCATGTATTATTTTAAAATATAGCATCTTTCAATCAATTACGGAACCATGCCTTAATTCGAATGCGCTTGAAAATAATCATATTTGAAGAATTTATTTCAAGCGTTGGAACCACCAATCTTTGCTTAGAATGTATAGCCCTTACTGGTCTTTTAATGTTTACTGCAAGAACGTCTAAATTTACTTTTAGTTAAAAATCATGAAACAGCTGAAAAAGATTTTAAGGTACCCGTAAAGGTTAAACAAACTTGAGAACTATTAATAAATTCAGAGGTGAAAAGCGGTAATGTGTCGTCAAAGGAAAGTCTTACTTGGCCTCTCTGGGCTGTCGTGCTATTCATGATAATGATTTAAAAATCGGGTTTTTGAATTGTAATATTTTTTAACTTGAATATAATTTCTTAAATTAAACTTTTTTAATAAAATGTTTGAATTATTTAAATGTTTCTATAACAAACTCATTATGATAACATTTCATATTTCGCATGAAATAATTTTTTTCTGTTAGCAAGAAAATAAAAAGTTTACGGATTGCAGCATATTCTTCAGTTTAATGAATATTTTTTTAGTGGGTTTCCAATAAGATTTATAAAAATTGTTTTCTTTTTAAATACCCTGTTAAGTTGTATATTTTAATACCAATTCAACAATTTTGTTTTAAGCACAATGGCAAATACATACAACTGAAAAAAATTCACATAAATACCAAGTTCAAATTATAGATTAATGTACATTTCAAAATCTTATCTATATGGGATTCATGCTAGTTACAATTATGTTTTTAAGTTGGTAAGATGTTTTCACGTCGATTAATCAGCCTTTCTTTAATCAATAACTGCTATCGAAAAAAACCTCCCCTCAACAATGGTCACTGAACCTTCCTCAACAATTTCTTTCAGAATTGCTAGTATCTGTAAATATATAAACATAAAAAAAAATCATATCAACAGATAACATAGCACCAATCACGTCGAAAACTCTCAGCAAAAACAGTCTAAGGTGGAGTCCAGAATAGCACGTGTTTATTACATACAACCTCTCACACAAAAGTGTAAATATATATTTAAAAATATATCAAGATGAAACAATATATATATGTATGCGTGTTTGTGTATAGGATGTTTCAGATATCAATCAGATCAAACCAGAAATAGATACGCAGTTTCAGCATCAAAAAACTGACCTGTCTGCATCAAACTCTTGTATGCAAGGTTTATTATTATTAGATATCTGAATCTCTTATAGGGAGGGGGTGGAATGACAGGGCCGAAAGGGGGACAGTAGTGTGAGAACAGGCACTAACGAGGTGATAATGGGCCTTGTATAAAATAATATTCTTGGCCAAACGCCTTTGTCTGAGTAGATAAGGTGGGCTTACCTGAGACGTCCACTGTTAAAGAATGATCTATCGTTTGAGAAGCGAAGAATATGAAGGGAGGGAAGCAGGGCGTGAATATCACCACCCCCTTCTCTTGCCCCCTGACGCTTATTTCATCCTCTTACGGATCTTCGTACCGTAGCTGTTCGCGCATCCTCATAACTTGGGCACACACTTGAACAATTACCGACCGCAAGATCTCTTGCGCTTTTTTGGTCAAACCCACCGCACGTCAAAGATCTTTTGGATGAAAAACCGGCTGCAAGATAACCTCTTTTTCCAATTCTATCCCACCCCTCCTTTACCCACCCTTCATTTTTTAGAAGGGGGGGATGTATGTTCCATTCCTTATCAACCAACCTCCCTTCTTTTCTCCAACGTCTAACCTCACCCATCAAGAGAGGCATCCATCTTTTTCGCAAATGCGATCGTGAGCATAACTGACTCGAGCGCGAAGGTATGGCAAGGTGATGTTCGTTTGAAAATTCTTTTTTTTTTTGTTCTATTTGTTTGGTTCATGCATTTTTTCGAGCGGTGGTGGCGGTGGAGAGGAATTGTTTAACGTGCGCATTAGATGGTGGAAGGGATCGAATTGCACATATCGCAGACGTGTAGGCTCTGCGTGAAATGCGTGGATGGTGAGATGTGATTTGATCTGATGTTAAATGAATCGAATTACAGTGAGTAAGGTGTCTATTAAGGAGGCATATTCCATGTGTGTAACTTGTGTGACGCCTGTCATACTTATCTTTTACTCTGGGCTGCAATCTTTTGGTCGATTGGAGTTACGTTAAGATTGTTCTACCAAACTTTATTGACAAGACTGGAATAAATATCGATTTTTGAGATTTATTTTTAATGAAGGTATATCAAATTCCACCGCACTGCACAATGTTTTTGATTGCGGATTAATAAATATATGCATTGGGAACAGATTAATAATGAAAGATAAATAAATTAATTTTGTAAATTTTCGGTGCTCATAAAAACAGATCGCTTAAAAGTTTATAATTTGGTTCATAGTAGTAAAAATACCATCCATTAAAACTATGAACATCATCATCAGTGGCGCGACAGCCCCATGGGACCATTACCAAGACCATCTGCTGCTAACAGATTTATAGACAGGAGATGTTTTTTTTTTTTTTATTAGGGAGTAGGATTGTCAGGCCAATGTTTAACAGTCATATTAGACAGCGACCTACGGGGATTCGAACCACCACAAACATACATGGCACCACCGGGACTTGAATCCAAAACCTGTGGCACTAAGAGCCAGAGCGCTAATCATTCGTCCAATCAGGCCTGTGAACAAGGTTTTTAAAGTATTTAGCCGAAGTGAATCATTTTGAATCTCACTAAAATAAACTATATCTTAATTATTTTTGGATATCCTTTAAGAAATTATTTCACATAATACTAACAAAAAAGGTTTACATATTGAAGGATTTTTCCAACGTTTAAATTATACACTATATATATATATATATATATAGCTATGTAGTATTGATTCGTTGACTAACATGAAAAAAAATCGAAAAACAAGAACATATTTCTAAAAATCAATTCTTGAAAAATTAACTGGCCAAACCACTGTATTATGAAAAACGAAATGTCAAACGCTAATTCAGACTGCAAAAAACGAAAAAAAAAAAAAAAAAGGATCATGATTTTCAATTTTCATTTGCTACTTCAATTAACAAGAACCGCCTCTCATTGCGCGATATCAATGTACAGCGCTGCGATAAATCGCCAAATGTGCCAACACTCATTAACTCTGCTGTCAACCATTTGGCCCGAGGCCTTGAAGATCGAAGAGAAGGCGGGAGATACAATGATAGGTCTGCGAGTAATTTTAAATGAACTCTCATCGGGTAGAGATTTTTTTTTTTCTTCTTTTTGTTTGAGATCTATCTATCTATTTATTTATTTACTTATTATTAGACAGTCGCACTCCTCGTATCGATAACACAGAGATAAGTTTTCGTGTTTTTTATCTTTTCTGTACCCCTTTGAGCCGAGATAAAGAGACATTCTGAGAGTGAACGCGCAACAACTTGGCTTTTGATTATTATTTCTTTTTGGCGGCAACGGAAGCCGTTTCTATTAGGAGAACGCTGTTGCGCTGACGTTGAACTTTCTTTTCTTGTTTTGATGTGTATCTGGACATGCTGGAGTCGTGCAGCGTTGACACAGTGTTTAGGAAGTGGAGGTGTTCGTTTTTGAACTTTGTTGTTGTTGTTGTTGCTGGTGTTGTAGGAGGGAATGTGGAATTAAAAAAAGTTTTACTTCTAAATGATTTTGTTCAAATATCCATTGTTATTTGTCCATTTAAAAATTTTTTTGATTGGATTTTCGTAAGAAGAATTGGAATTTTAGTTCTAGAACAACTTTTTTAAAAGAATATATATTTCAGTAAAATATAGTTTAATAATAAAATAATTTTTATATAAAAAACAGTTTAAATATTAAGCTGTAAATTTGTGGTTTAATGCGCCATAAAAGATACATGGCTAAATTTTTTTCATTTTCGTTATTAAAATTAAAATTCATTTATTTTAACAAAAACAAACTTTTAATTACAACATACAATTTAGAAATTTTAAGCTATAAATAACGTGTTAAAATACATGTAGTATAACGATATATTTATAATAATTATACAATTAACTATATAGTTAAAAAAGTTATTTGCACACTAAATGCACGTAAACCATAAATAAGTATAATTTTCAGTTTTTTCATCACTGTTTTTAAGAAAAATATGAATTTTTCAATATAATGAAACATTTAAAAAATATAAACAACAATATATCTAGAGGACAGATTATTTATAATTGACTATACCAAATAATTATTGAAAATTACAGTAAATACTACATTCATCTGATATAAATTTCTCTCATTTAAATATAAAAGATGTTTTGGTATACAAGATGTCTTTTTTAGATGAATTTTTAAATATATTTAACTTTTTTTATGCTATCCATTTTCAGCATTTCTTAAATCTTTCAAAAGTGAATAATTTCGCATTCTATTCTAAGAAAAGTTTTTCCTCTTAACTATTTAAAAAAAGCATAACATAGGGTTAAAAAAAAAGAATGCAGTGCATTTTAGGCAAATGTAAAAATACAAAACAAGTCCACCCAAAACAAGAATTCCAGATATTGTAGTTTCTATGTCTACGTGAACAACAAACCGAATTATCTTGCGGCTGATATAGGATTACCACTTCTGTATCATACCATCCGACAAAGCTCCAGTTCTAAACACTACGAAGCTAATGGAGTGTATCATTAGAATCTTTGAAACTACTTATTTGAGATTTTGGCACCGCTTTTATTTTATCCTGCAGAAATAGTCCTTAAAATCCTCTGTGTGATTTATATGATAACTCCTGTACAATTTGAAGATGATTGAGTACTTTTATTTGACGATAAAGTCAGGCACGTATATTTAATAAGTGGAATTTTCTTGCTACTGTGCACTTGATCAAAGAGAATTTTTACAATGATGATGCAGTAATCCCAGTTAGATGAAAAGTTGCCTTATCATTTTCAATATCATTGAAATTCTGGTATTATGTAGGCATGTCAAAGCAAATGAACTGTACATTCAGTTGGCAAAAATCTCGATTTCTGTTTTTGGAGAATATCCACAAATATCCCTTTAAAAAATAAACAAAATAATAACAATAAGTTTCATTCTTTATAAACTTGAATTTCCCAAATGCATTCACCATTGCAAAACTAGTTACGTTAAAGTGAAAACTGTATGATCCGATTGCAGAAACAACATTTATTCTAAGAATTGTATTTTAAAATTTTTTTCTTTAAATTGCAATAATTTTAAAATTCTAAAATTTTTGAATTTTTGGTGTGGTGTGTGAATTTTTAGTTCATATAAATATATTTCAGTAAAAATAGGTTTTTTTTTCTCAAAACTGTTTGTTACATCTAATTTGCTTTTGTTCATTAGAAACTGATTTCTTATGTCAACTCATGCAATAAATTCTTCACTATAATTTAAATTTCTTAAATAACATATATTTTGCTTAAATATCTTTAAATACTGTAATTTTTATATCAAAGTACTAAATTAATAATCATATAAAAGAGCAAACATTATCTAACTATTAAATTAACGTAATGAAAAAAACAATAAAGGCCTAGAACTATCTAAATCTGTTTTGCCATCTTTAATTTTTAATCTACAAGAATTTCTTTTAACCAACATAAGTTTTAATCTTAACACGAATGCATTTATGCTTAGAATTATTTTTTACAATTGTTTCTGTAGTTAATTAACAATACTAAAGATGCAAATGAAACTTGTTCGTTTAATAAAACATTATACTTCATTCTTGATTTTATTTAATAGAAAACCCAATTCGGGGAATCTCTTTCTTTAATCAACTAATTTATTTCAACTATATTATCCTTGGTTACTTTTATTAGTTACACATAGAACTCAATTTGAATTGATGAACAAGTCTCTGGGCAGGGAAAAATATAGTATGTATAATTTGTAAACATATATTATTCAACGATTTTTAAAAATTTTTTTTTATTTTAAGTAGCCCAACAATAATGAATTTCCTTTGAAACGCATTTATTAACATATAAACCACTCTATAAATTCAAATCTGAAGTACAGTATATAAATTGATGTGAATTTAATTACCATCCCCGCTTATTATTAAAACGGAAAGCGAACCAGATGTAATGAATTCGCAATTTAAAATGATAGGCATTAATTTATTTAGTAAACGAAGATGTTTGTTTTGGCCTTTTGATGTGCTGAGTTTCTCTTATCGCTTCACTGTGCCACAGGAAATTCCGGTGTACGCCAGTTGGTATATCCGCTGTCCAATTTGGTCTGAGCCAACTCCATTTGTCAGTTTAGCGCAGATATTAATTCCTTGGAATGAATTATGAACGTAATGAGAAATGTCATCTAACATTTCAGAGAAAAACACTTTTGTTTCCGAAATTTTTTTTTGTCAAAATTCAATATGGGGAACTAGATGCTGCATAAGATCTTGACGTATTAGCAAGTTTGAACAGGTACAAAAATAAAATGACAGAATTCTTTAAAAAAAAAAAAAATGTTCGTATTTGATCCATAAGTACAACTAGATCTAAAACGAAATTGAATTTTTTTTTTTTTAATTTTAATTTAATTGTAATTTTATCTTTGATGATTCTTATTTTTTTTTTTTTTTGCCATTAAAAACTTACACGATTGTTCTTCCTTTGTCAAAACATAAATTGAGCAATAACTTATTACTTGATCTTCACATCAAGTGATAAGTTATTGCTTAATTTATTGTAACGGAAAAAAAGTTGTATAACAGATTTATTTTAAAAAAAAACTTTTGATTTATAGGACTCTAATAAGGTAAATTGTCACACTGGAGAAACATGGACGTTAAATGCTAAGAATTTTGATTATATAGGGGCCTTGCAGAGAAAAAATTTTTGGACAGAGAGTTGACAATAAGATATAGATTAGAAGACCAAACAAAGAAATTGAACACCTAATTAAAAATAGAGATATTGTGAGATACATCAAATTACAAAGTATCCACTGGCACGGACATGTATTTCACAGAGATGAGGGAAACATCATTAAAAGGATTATGTTGTGTAAATTGTTCAACAACAGGAAGTCCAAGGGAAAGGTGGATTGATAGTATCAAAGCGGATCTTAGACAACTGAAAATTATTAACTGGAAGAAATTGAGAGTGGAGCGAGACAAATGGGGAGCTGTTGTGTTGGAGCTCAAGCCTGTGCAAGAGTAAGTTTGTAACGAAGCTTCTGTTTTATCTGTTTCTCGGGCAGCACGGGTGTATGAAAGGTTGGGGTTGCTGTGCAGCACCACTCATCCTGACGGATGGCTTCGGCCTGGGCGTTCTAATCTCTTTGAATATGAAAGGATTCGCGTTATAAATTTTTTGAAGCAACGTTTTCAGAAGTGAATGTTTTAATACAGGTAACGTAACACTGGAACAACAAGAACTATCCATTTTCATTAATAAAATTGAAATTTTATGTGAGGTTTGATCAAAAAATAAATTTAATTCCATTAGCAATTCTACCTTTACGATATAAAGAGGATTTTCCAAAACTAGTAAAAGAAATCCTTCAGAATAACAATTAGATAATGACTATCTTTACCTGTAGGCTATTCCGGGATTGCAGTAACAAAAAAAAAAAAAACCAGCCTACATCCTACAGTACGTGCCCAAATTATGTCTTCTTTCTGATCTAATTAAGTTAATTCGCTTTCACCACAAATCCTCACAGAAAGAACAACATCCAGTAATTGGATTTGATTTTCAACTGTGGTTCGTTTGAGTATAATGACTGGCTTTAGCTATCAAATGGGTACACAATTATGAATAAATAGGAGAAGATGGAATGGTTAAATAGACCACCCCATACCAGAGCAAAAAGCGAAAGGAAAAAGAAGAAGAAAAAAAAAAAAAATATATGCGGCGCAACAAATCATTCCTTGACCTTCCGAATAAATAATAAGAGCAACATCTCGTCGCGCAAAATGCTCCAGGCCACATTTTCTCACGGATAAAAGATCATCAAGGCAGCACGCACACCTCCAAACGACATACGATGGATGATGAGCATAATGGGAGTGCCCGATCCCCCCACCCCCAAGGGTTATTCAGCATTCACAAGATGGTCCGAGAAAAGGGGGAGGGGGTGGAACTAGACCAATTACTCGATTCCATGCATCCTTCAAAAGCTGTGTTGATAGGTGGGCTTTATTGGTCTAGGAAAATAATCCATACGTCAAAATAGTGTGGACTAATCCATTGACCCTGGCATACAAGATAATGGAGCATGTTTTTCGATATGAAGTCAGCAATTTATGATATCAATATCAATAAAAAAAGTTGGAACAAATGTCTATTGTTAGTTTACAATTGATCTGTAGATATCTTTACAATTATTGACGAAAGGGATCATTGCTTTATTACTGATTGGTCAAAGCGAATTTATGTAGGAAAATTTCTAAAAAATGAAAATTTTTAATGTGTATCTATGTAATTAAAATCTTAATTAAAATAAATTTGAAGGTTAAAATTTTGTTATTGTTTTTGGGATGTCGTTCTACGATCATTTTTATGCACACTTTGGCCTAATTAGACCGGGACTTATAGTTTAACGTGGATTCCGAACCACTCACAAACATACATCGTCAGGATTCGAACCTGAGGCATGTGGTAACAAAGGCCAGAGCGGTAGCCAATAGTCAACAGGCCGCTCCAAATTTATTGAACATTTAGATTTCATACGTTATGAACTAAAATATCAAGAATTAAAACTACCCATTATTATATTAAAAAAAATAATTACATATCGGTTTATGCTTCAGAAATACATTATAATTTTTTCAAATACATATTTGTATAATAAACCTCTCCCCCCCCTTAAAAAAAAAAACACACCACATTGAAATAAGTTTCTATTCAAACAATTGTAAAATTAAAGGGCATATAATTTTTTAAAAAAGAAAAATAAATAAAATTTCGCTTTACACATTTGGAAAACATAAATATCCTTTTTAATTAATAAATCTTTAAAAATGATAACAAAAGTGGATCGGAATCAACCCAGTTAAACAATTATTCTGAAATTAGTCAATGATCACTTTATTTCTAAATCCTTCAAAATCTAACGAAACAGCTACTGGTATCAAATCCATCAACACACACACAACACCTGAAGAATCCACCAAACAAACTTTGCAACAGACAAATTCTGCAGACAAAGATACTTATCTGGCCCACAACCATCTTTCCCAGAGACCATCCCCACCAGTTGGCCTGCGCGCAGAACTTGCGTGCGCAGAGAAAATCTGCAACGACGGGTTCGCGTGATCGCTTACGGGAGAGCATCTTCCATTCACCCCGGGCCGCCAAGAAACCGAAAGCGGACTCAGAATTTTCAATTTCGGTATCGTAATCCTATTGTGCGGACTCATTATTCAATCAGAGTCGGTGGCTTGCGCACGCGATGACAAAGTGCAAGAGACGCGAGATTTGTCGGCTCCAAATGTCAGCACGAATGCAGCTGCAGCTGTGCTTATGATTGGCCGGGTTGTTTACGGATTGCCATTGTTTGTTGTGTCTGAGAGGTCGATGTTTGCTTCGACTGCTGTGTTGCTATTAATATTCAAATACTCTGTTGCGCATTATCACGTTAAATATTGGCACGTTTAAATCAATATTTGATGTAAATGCTTTGTTTGGTAGAATAAAAAAAAGGTTATTAGTGTCGTTGATTGAATCAAAAGCATTGGACAACATTAGAAAAGCAAAGAAAATCTGCAATATATATATATATATATATATATAAGTTAAAATTAAAACCTATTGAAAATTTATTTACTAAATAGTCCGTTAACATTTACGGGGTTAATATATTCTTATAAATATGATTAAGAAAATAAAATATGAAAAATTTTACTAAATAGTTTTTATATTAAAATTACTTTAAAATATTAGATAATATAAATTTTATATTTTTATAGTTTGATTACTTTTATTAAAATACAAATTTTAATAAGTTTGAATACAAAGGAAATTTAGTGTTTAAGAACAATTTCTAATAATTTCTTTAACGGAAAAATATTGTATGAAAATATACAAGGTAAATAATTATAAAATGATTAAACTAAAGAAGGTTAATTGTGTATTTTCTTTAATTTTTTTAAATCGTGTACAATGTTTAAATATTTATATAAAAATCACAATATTTATAACCTGCAATAATTATCAGAAGCCAAATATATTTTAATCCCATTTTCATAACTATAAATATGTATCTTTAGTTTCTCTTTAATTTTTTTTTAAATTGTCTACAATGTTTAAATAAAATCACTATATTTAACCTGCAATAATTATCAGAAATCATAAATGTAACACCATTTTCATAACTATAAATATGTATTATTCAGTTTATTATTTAAAAAAAAATCGTATATCTTTCAGAAAGAATCCTTTTTCTATAAAATTATCTAATTAAATTAAAATTAATTATTCTACTACGATTTTTAAACCAATTTCTAGTTTTCCTTTTTTAAATAACTAAAACATGTGAAAATGAATATAAAGATAAAAAAAAAAACATTGTTTAAAATAGTTTTCTATAGCTTAGGGCGAATTCGAATGTAGGAAGGGGAAATAATTATGAGAAAAGTTAAAATAGTATGAAATAAGTTTGGATGGAAATGAAATGACGTGTAAAAAATACCGTGCTTGTAACTATTTCCGTAATAGCAGGATCAACATGGAAGATGTTTCTATTTACGTGTAAAAGGAAAGTAAATAATTTCTAATATTTCCCTTTTAATTTCGTGTCTGCGGTAATTTTCAGTGTTCTGTATTTGTTGTGTCGTCTAAAGTGCGTGCCATTTTGTAAATTTTCTATAAATGTGTTATCAGGATAATTGCTTATCTCGTGGGCTGATAACGGTTACAGTTATCTCTAACTCAAATTAACCGTAAAAAATAAATAATTAAAAAATAATTTAGATAAAAAAAAATGCGATTCGTAAATAAAAATTATTTCTTCATATTCCATATGTAATTCCACCAGAAATCATATTTATGTTCCAAACATTATGCTTTTACAAGTTTCCATGTAAACGACAAACTAGTTGACTATTCTGCAAGATATATTTGTTATAAGATATTTTTGCAGAAAGATATTTGTTATATGTTATAGATATTTGTTATAATATAATTACCTGTGAGATTAAAAGATTATTGAAATACTTAGTTCAATGCACTTTTTTATTAGTCGACTAAAAAAACTGGTTTATATTATTTTTATCATAATATACTTTGAAAGAATGTTTTTTTTTAATTCATTAATATAGTGAATACCATAAAATAAAATAATAAGAGATATGTTATAGCCTGGACAACTTTAGAATTCTAAAATCAATTAAAATATCACGAAAAATAATCATTAAGATTATAAAAATCAAGTGTCAGTGGAACAGGTGTTCCCAACAATCTGCCATAGCACGGAGACTCGACAAGGCTTAAGACCAAAATCACAGAAAAAACAACAACGCGACGTCACATCCTGTGATTAGATGTTTAATTTTCAAGGCACGTGCAGTTGTTAACTGCGAAATAAAGACAACACAATAGGACGGCAACAGCTTAAGGCATCATGGTTAAAATGGTATTGCCAAAAGTCTTCTTCTGAAGGTCGGAAAGTATTGTCTTCAGTATCGGGAAACGGACTTGCAGGTTTCGAAATTATTTATGAAGTGTATCATTAAGTGTGTACGAAATGACTCATATTTGCAAGTCGTTTACAAATGATGAAAGTTCCATCTACACATTGGGGTATTGATGTTTTATAGATTTTATTGTTGATATAAATCTATCTTTGATAGAACTAAAGAAAGATATGTAATTAAAATTTAAATACTTCCCTTGAAATAGCTTTACATTCACGTAGAGTATTCAGTTATGTGGCCCAAAAAGAATCTATTTTACAGTTACAGGAGTTTTAAATTGATGATTGAAATAGCTATATAGTACATTCTTGTGGATAGTGTGGTCCAAAGAATGTAAGAAAATGATTGTACAAGACAAAGTTTTAAATTGATGATTAAAAAAATTGCTCAAAAGCGAATTCTAACTTATTGATTTGGAACCAACCCGAAACTTGTGGCACTAAGCTTTGTTTGTTTGGTTCGTCACTCTTCGATAATTTTTTGTCCACTTTAGGTTAATTAGATCTGGACCTGCAGTTTAACGGGGATTCCGAACCACTAACAAACATCCATACAGCCTTCAGGATTCGAATCAGAAACATACATACGCACATATTTCATATATAAATAACAGCAATGAAAATTTATATATCTATGTATTAACGTCATCGTATAGAAACTACCTAGAAAAAGGATAAACACTCTCAAATGCGCTTAAAGATATTGCCAAAGTTATTAGTTTGTGTTAAGGCAATCTCAATTTAAGTGCACACTTTTTTATGAACATTTTAAATGCCCATTTGTTGTTACAAATTAAAATGATTGCAACATGTTATTCTGTCACATATATATTTAATGTTTTTGTTTACCATGCCCAGCTTTACTCTATCTATAATAGAATTCATTTGAAATTTTGAAAAATAATCCTGTAAAAATTAGAGATCTACTGCAAGAACATCACCATTTCAGAGGTTTTCGTTATCATACCAAGAAAGCTTGGTTTTTTTAAGAGTCTTTGAATGATTTCGATGCTTTTGCAGTGGATCTCTAAAAAGAGTAGGTAAGGAAGGAAGGAGTGAGGGAGGTACTCACCAGTCGCCTCTTGGGTTTAATGAGCGGCCTGTTCTGACCGTTCATTTTGTGGTAGAGTCCGCAGGCATTGCAAAGGTAGTGCCCCGTGCCGTCCCTGCGCCACAACGGCGTCGAGGTGGCCCCGCAGTTCACGCACTCACGACCCTCTACAGGAGCACAGGAAAAAACTTCAATTAACACTTTTCACCTTACAAAACACATTTCTATAATTTAATAAGCATTCATATCAATTACTAAATAAAACTGATGATTTGAAAAAAACCACACATGTATTAAAACTGATGATTTGAAAGAAACCCTACATGGATTAAAATTTATGATTTGAAAGAAAAAACATGTATTAAAACTGATGATTTGAAAGAAAACACATGTATTAAAACTGATGATTTGAAAGAAAACCACACATGTATTAAAACTGATGATTTGAAAGAAAACCACTCATGGATTAAAACTGATAGTTTGAAAGAAAACCGCACATTGTTTAAAACTGACGTTATATTAAAAATTTTATACAATCCTGGGATACATATGTGATTTCTAGCTGTATTAATATTCTTCCTTACAATATATGCATATCATCTAATGATTCATCTATTATATTTTTAAAACAGTTTTTTTTTTTCCTTTTTATTAATATGCTGATATCTATTTTTATTCAAGGACAAAAACATAATTTATTACAAATAAGGAATATTTAAATTAAAATCACAGTTTAAATTTAATCATTAGCAATCAATAATTTAATTCTGTTTCAGAAAGGTAAATTATACAAATATTGATATTAAACGAATTTTCTTTTTAAATCAGAAATAATACAAAATATGGTCTTCAAAATCATAACATCATTAAGTATATTATATTAAATAATTGTTTTTAATCAGACCAAATATTATATTATTAATTTTAAAAATCAGCAAAATGTAATATTTTGCGTTTTACTTTCTATTTCGATAATTTACGATATAATTTATTTTAATTCATTAACCATGTATTTAAAATTCCAAAGCATTTTCGATGTTTTTTTCCATTTACATTTATTTCAGAAAAATTGTTTAAAATAAATTAAAAGTTCCTCAAACAAATTTCCTTAATGATTATTTAATAAAATGCATTTTTATTTCACTCATATTCAAAATAAAAATGATAAATATTTTACATTTCAAACAATTTTATATCAGCTTGCAGTATTAGTAATTTTTAACCATAATCATTATTTTGTGTAAGATTAAAAAAATTCAAATTCACTAAATCTAACTTTAAATTTCATATAAAAACAATCAGAATTATGACGTATGAAAAAACCTTCAATAACAAAATTTTTAAATAAATCAATAACTTTAAGTTAAAGAATTTTTACATAGTAATAATACATTTTGTAATTTTTTCAATTAAAATAATAAAAGTTTTTAATTTAAACATATTTGGGAAAACAATTTCAGTATTGAAGGATGTATTTTTGGTACTTAACTTTAGATAATATGTTCTAAATGTTATAAAACTTTTTAAAACAATAAATATTTTTAAAATTTTTTATTTATGCTTATATTTTTTCGGTTGTATTCTGTATTTCTATTGTATTTTATTTTAAATAATTTAATTATTTATTCTATTCATTTTTAATTAAAAATGGTTAACGATTAAACACATTTAATTAAGTTATATATAAATATATTTAACAGCAACAACATAGTACTAATTCTGGCAGTTTACAAATTTTGAAATACAAAAATGAATTATAATGATACCTTCAAATTCAGTTTATTTTTCTAAACTCATTTATTTTATTATAATTATTTAACATTCATTTAAATTTTTCTCATGCACAACTCAATTCATAAAGAAATACACTTAATACCACAAAAACTATAAGCAAACATAAAATCATGCCAATTTTTTTTTTCAGTCAAATTTACTTACGAAAACAACCAAACAAAATAAACAAAACTTTGACTTGAACAAACTAAATGTTCCAATCACGACACGTCACCAGAAAAACAGAAAAGAAACAGAAAAATATTTTTAAATAGCAGAATTCAAGCAAGAAATAAAGATGCAGGCAAAATAAAAGCTCAAAGTCAGTGAAAAAATAAAAAATGCTGGAAAATACAGTAGCAATTAAATCTAAGAAAATTACAATCCTTCTAAAAAATAAAATAATGAATTTTTTGACTAAAACTTAAAAAAAAATTAAAGTTTAAATAAATTTGAAAAATAATAATCTATCAGCAATTATTATGTAACTAAACGATAAAAATGCATATAGAATAAATATAATAGAATTTTTCTCCCATAGAAATATTATTACATTTATTAATTGCATAGTCACATAAATAATTACTTAATAATACATAATATAAAGATTAAAATATAAAATTATATCACGTTAATAATATTAGTATTAACAAACGCAAAAACAAAAACTAATTCTGTTAAATAATTATTAAAAAATATTCAGTTTTACATTTAAATTTCTAAACATATTCATTATTACCTACAATAATGTTAATATTCATTATTACCTACAATAATGTTAATATTCATTATTACCTATAATGTATAATTATTATCTACAATCTTATATGCACTTTATACATCTTATTCATTATTATAAGTTGTACATTTATCATTTGATATTGATAATGGTAAAACCATTAAACTAATTCTGTTAAATTACAAAAATTATTTTATATTGTTATTTATTGTTATTTTATACTTAGATTTATAAACATATTCATTACTATAAGCTATACATTTATCATTTGATAATGATAAAAACTTTAATCCAAATTTATTTAAACCAATAATTAAGCTAAATAAGGCAGCAGTTAATTTATTGCAATAAGATTGATTATAATTAATTTACTGATACATCAAAATAAAAACAAGATGTGAAATTAAAACTTTACTTACAATATACTAAAACATAATATAACTCTATAATACTTATAATTTTGAGTGAATTATACGTGAAAAACAAATGATAAAATAACTATTTAGCATTTATCAAATTCAAATATATTTATAAACCGAAATCATTAAAGCTTAAAATAAATTAATATAATGTATTTAAAAACTTTTTTAAAATAAAAATTAAATATTAATCGCAACCAAAAACTAAATATGCACTCAATCTACTAAACTAAAACTTATAGTATGCTTTTACTAATTTATCCTGAGAACTAACAGGTATGCTAACTAATGCTGAATACCAAAGAATAGTTGCAGAAATAAAAAAAAAAAAAAAAAGCACATGCAGGGTGTTCATTGCAGTTAGAAATAGGGAGATGAGATAATAGGTTGCAGAAAAGAGAGAGACAGAGATAGAGCCTTACCACAAGGATTAGAATAGTGAGTGTCGGTATCAGAACTCCACAACACAATTCCGTTGTTAGTCAAAGTTCTGCTATAGCCAGACCACAGATTCTTGTCATCTGTAAAGGAAGCGGTTACAGTGTCACAAATGATCTCTTAATTTGCTGTTTTGTCTCTCTCAACGCTTTTACAGGACAAGAGTCAGTGGTTCGGCTATCGCGACCACTGAGTCAAATACTGTTTTTTATTTATTTATTCATAAAATGATTACACATATAGAAAATATCAGTTGAAAGAAAGCAGATTTCATAAAGCATTAAAGTCAGCAAGAAAGATATATGATGCAAGCAAGATAATGTCTGGAAAAAGTTGGTGTAAAAGAAAGAGTGTTTTGTAAAACTGGATGATAAAGTTAAATTATATTAAATTTTCGGCACTTAAAGTAGCTAAAGATGTTGTATTACGGTTAAATATTAATTTATAACCATATTAGATTAATAATAATTAATTTAAACATATTAAGAAAAAAAAAATTGTCATCAAAATAATATCTTTGAAAAGTTTCAGAATTAAATTACTAACATTCTAAATAATAAGATATATAGTAATCTAAAATTATTTTTTACCGATTTATTACATACTAAGTCATTGTCATCGTACCAAGTTATCATACTTTCATTAAGTAAGATAAGCGTACATGAGCGCAATATTCGTATTTAATTTTAAATGTTTTTAAAAAGGTTTATATTAATCTTTTTTTTTTTTTTACAAGTAAATGTTCTAACACAAATAAATTTTAAAAAATTGATAAAAAGTAATTTTGTCTTTTGTCTATTTTAGAAATAATTGACATTTGTCTAAGGAAATTTTTTCCTAAAAAAATCAAAGCTAGTTGATATTTTATCATTTTCGAAATCAATTTCATATCAAGAATGCAAGAATTCAACTGAACGCTAATTTTCTCCTTCAAAATGTGACAGTTTCTGAATCGTGAAAAGAAACCGAAGATTCAATTCCAACAAGCATTACTAGATGTTTCCTCTCGCTACACCAAATCGTGAAACAAAATGTCTAACCCTGCCTCCCCCCCCCCCGCCAAAAAAATGCCATTCGTATTATTCCTTTACCTCCTTCCCCATTTCACGGCCCTCTTTCGAGAATGATATCAGATGAATGCAGAAATTCTATTTTCATAATCCGATAATTTCCCGAAATTCAATTCTCCGAAAACCAGCTTGCACGTTCGATTTTCCACCCACCCCACCGGAAAGGGGGGAAAAAAACAAATAAAAAAACATCAGGGCAATACAAATTTCCACGAATAAGAATCCAATGAAAATAATAAAAAAAAAAAAAAAAAAACCAAATCCAAACATGAACAAAAAAGGACTCTACGAACTTGGGAAAAAAAGACAAAAACAAAAATAAATTACACCACGATTTTTTTTTTTTTTTTTTTTGGACCCGAAATTGTAGAAAGGGGGAGGGAGGGTGGAGTAAATTATTTGCAGAAATGTATGATTGCAAATTAGACATTTATGTAAACGAAAACACCAAGATATCGATCTCGGTTTAAGTCCTTTACGCTCCCCGATAAAGAGAAACAATTTTGTTCTCGACTTAACGCTTGGGACTGATAACAACAAGAGAAAGAAAGTTTTCAGGGATTGCACGCCGGGACTTAATCTGATCGAGCGATTGAATTCTGGGCTCTTCTGCTCGTTGGCCAAGCGAGACAAATTCGGGGATTTCATCCAACTATCATATTTATTATGGTTCCACAGTCGGGAGAAATTGTTTTCATATCGGCCCCTCTATCTCACACTCCACCTTTTTCGTAGAATTGAGTCCAAATTGCTCAGACTTCCTGTGGCGTATTTTTCACCTATTTCAATGACTTTATTAGTGGGTAATGCCGTCAGACAGCGTCCGTCTTCAAGATAGATTCAAGTCGAACCTTCAAACTGTAAGTCAGAGTTTAACTTTTTTCTTTTTCGTTGTACGAATGTCACTCTGCAATCTGCAGCGTTGTATAACTTTGTTTACGAAACGCAATTTGGTTATATGACAAAAAATTGGATTGGACTTTGATTAATGCAGCGAGAATGGCTCACTTCTGCGTTTTTAAACTATACACACAAAATTATCTGAATGAGATCTTGGCCAAGCAATTCGGGAATTTCATCAAACTATCATACTTATTACAGTTCCATAGACGAGTGAAATTGTTTTCATATTGTCCAAACTATTTCACATTCCACCTTTTTCGTAGAATTGAGTCTAAATTGCTTAGACTTCCTGTGGCGTATTTTTTACCATATTTCAATGGCTTTATTAGTGAGTAATGCCGTCAGACAGTGTCTTCCAGATGGCAATCGATCCTTCACGCTGAAAGTCAGAGTGTAACTTTCTCTTTTTCATTGTACGAATGCCACTATACAATATTCAACTTCGTATAACTTTGTTTACGAAAGGCAATTAGGACATATCACATAAAATTTGGACTCTGATTTACGTAACGAGAATTGCACGTTTATATATTTTCGAATTATTCGAATTTTGGAGGGTTTAGGAACTAAGTTCTATTGATAGTTAAAGTACACTAATAAACTCATAAACAACGTGCATACAGAAATAATTTATATTTCTTAATATTGCAATTGAATTTCTTCATTGGCACAACAGTCCCATGGTGGGCCAGGACCGCCTACTGGAGGATGTAATTAAACATACTTTTTATTTAAATCCATTATAACCCATATATTTTATATAATATCCATTACAATCCGTACATTTTATATGGTATTCATTATTGATAGTTTGAACAGAGTGAACCTGATCACATTTGCAAACCTTGGTGAAGAAGGCGGAGCTTATAATGTCATGAAAGATAGCATTTTTAAATGGCTTAGGAACAATGTTCTATTTAGAGTTTAAGGCGGAGCCAACAATCTCTGAAAAAACTTGCATATAGAAGTATTGCATTTTTATATAAATATATACTCCTTAATCATGTAATCCTTGATATTATAATCCATTTATAGTTTATATAGTCTATTATTGAAGAGTTTGAACATAAGAGACGAATCTGACTCAATTTTCAACAGTTTGTCATCCAAAAATTGAGAAAACCAAAAAAACTATTTATGTTTATTTCATTAATAAAATTTCTCGAATATATTCTATCGGTTTTTCGAAGGAAAAGGCTTGTTAAAAGCGTGTAATACACAGATACCAATTTTTCATTTACAACAAAATCAACGGGAAAAGTTGATAAAAGAGTAAAGACATAAAAATTTCTTTCGAAAATAGATAACAATTATCTATATCGCAATCGCAAATCATTATTCGATGAGGAAATTGATATCGCCAATATCATAGGTATCTTTGTTGTTAAAATTTTACGTTTACTAAAAAAATTGGTACTTAAATACCTATAATAGTACTTTAGAACCTGCATTATTCTTATCAGCATTATGATCCCATCATTTCAATCCATAGTATAAACACAAAAGATATCCTATCGTTAATGAGATCTGTTCTTCAAATATTATTGGCGGACTTCTTTTCAGATAAAACTTGTGTCCAGAGTCTTCAAGAACACCTGACTTGCTCTAAAAGCCATACTTTCCTGCTAATAGAATAGCTGAGCAAATAGTTGAAAATAGAAAATATAAGTTGTAAAACTGAAGATGGTTGTAAAAAATTAGGTTACGTTTGGTATTTTGGAAAATAGAAAAGTTCTTTATAGTTTTGAAAACTGAATCTCAATATCAGTATAATGATTTTCAATACATTTTGAAGCGATTATCATCAAAATCAAGTAAGCAATAGACACAAAAATTTGATCAATTTTCAAAATTGAACATTTCAACATTAAAAGAAATCCATTTTCGATTGCTTTATTGTGAATAGTTTAACAAACTTTCTAACATAAGCTATGAAAATATATATTAGTTAGTCAATAATAATTTTTTTTTAATATGAAAATAAAATTGCTGCTTGCTTTAGTAATTTATTTAAGCAAAACGCTCAAGAAGAAAAAGATGTCTAAAATAATTTTGAATAACAATTTTGAACAGAACTAAATTAGTCGAATTCTTATATATATTTAGGATCCCAAAAATAAAGAAAAATATTTCAAACATCAATTTTACGAATGCAGTTTTTATACTTCGAAAAGAAGTATATTCTACAAAAAAAAAAGATTTAGTGAACTTTTTAAAAATAGTACACTTAATTTTTATACGATTTTCCTAAAAAATGAACTTGAATATTTCAGATATGATTGTAAACTAATGTCCTTACTTGGACAACACATATAAATACGCACGAGAAAATTTTACGAAATATAAAATGATTGAAATTAACTATCATAAAGCACTGAATTATCATTTATTAAACCCTGATATTTTTCTAAATTTTTTCCTACATTTCTAAATTTCTTTCTACTTTTCTAAATATTTTTCTATATTTGTACGGAGCGAAGTGAAACTATAAGCAATAACATTAAATGTTGAAATTATATTCTGATAAATAATAATCTTCTTTAAAATTTTATCTTACAAAAATCCGAAAATAATCCAACTATACATGCTTTTTCCACGAATATTAACTATTTGAAATATTTATTTTATAATTTAATATAGAAATAACGTTAAATATATGACTAAATTTAAAAAAAAAAATTTTTAGATTGACACAATATCAAAATATATCAAGAAATATTTAAAACTAAATCAAACCAAATCAATAATAAAACACAGATCTTATGAATATAACCTCAACCTCAAAACATATACATTTTATTAGTATTATGCCATTCCTTTAAAAAAAAAAAAAAAAACTCATAAAAACGAATTTAAGAAAAGGACAAGGGAAAATAATAATAATATTAATAAAATAAAAAAAAAAGAAATGGAGAATGCAACCACAAAAGAAAAAGTTAAGTTTTTTGACTTTATTTCTTCTCTTTTTTTTTTCTTCCCTTGCGTTCTTATATACAAGAGAAACCATTTCTAGAGAAGACGTAATGGATAGAATATTATCTTCATAAAAGCTCACTTTTATGCAGTCCGCCAGAATCGCACGCGTTCTTTGTATGAGTTTCGCAAATAGAATGCAGTGTTTGCTTCTCTTTTTTGTGGAATTTAGAAAAGAGCTAAAGGCAATATTCGCCATTTTTTTTTTTCTTCTTTTATTTCTTTTTACTTTTTTTTTTCTTTTGCAATGTTATTGCAGGGCTTTGAAGCGAAGGAAGTAATTTTTCCTTCTCCTCTTTCTAAGCTATCAAGAGAAACCATGAAAAGATTTCGAGTTGAGGTTTGAAAAAGCAAACGCTGTCTTTATGATCCCGACTAGCGTGCATAAAAATTTCCGTTTGGATCAGAAAATTCAATTATTGAGTTTTTACGAATGCTAATATAAACTCCCCGCCCTTCAAAGAAGTAAGCCACTTTCTTTCCTTTCTCCTTAAAACTTCCAAAGTACTTGGTGCAAGAGAAATGGTTTCATGAGAAATAAAAAAAAGGGTTAAATCAAGTGTTGTCAAGTTTATTTCGATTTAAAGACAAAATTTAATTTTAAATATCATCTAATAATTTTAATTCAACAACCAATAATCCATTGTTTGCACTCTAAGCATGTATAATTTTTTTTTTCAAATTTGAAACCCATCCGCAAAACACGTTGCAATTTCTTAAAATGATCTTGACCGATTAAGTATATTACAGATTTTACAAGTCAGAAATTCACTTTTGTCGTTGATTATCTCCGTATAAACATTGCTAACAGTTTTAATTCTAATGGAAGTTTATTTCAACAACGCGTATGCCATTCAAATAAAAATTATTTCTCTTTCAGCTTTTATAACAACGTTAAAGGTTGAGTTTTCTCAAAGTTTAAAGGTTTAACGTCTAAATATTTAAAATAAATGCATGTAAGAAATTAATATAAAATCTTTGAAAAATATTTCTTGTTCATTGACACAACAGCCCTAGTAGTCCTTGTGACTGCTGAAGATTCAGCAGATTTTGAGACAGGAGATGTTTTTCTTAGTACGGAGTCAGTCAGCCCAACGCCCAACAGTCATATTAAACAGCGAGCTACTATTTAAAGTGGATTCCAAACCACTGCAAACATCCATGGCAACTCGAACATGTGGCACCGAAAGCCCTAGCGGCCCATCAGGCCCTTTGAAATGTATTTAGCCGGAATAATTTTTCGATATTGTAAAATTCAGAAACGTCCGAATTAATTGAAAAATGATATTTGATAGCATTAAATTATTAAAATCATTATTAATTACTATTATAAAAATTTCTTAAATTAAAACTGATAACTAAATGATATCTATAAAAAGTGAAAAATTATAAAACTACCTAACACCAAAACACAATTAAGGAAAACAAATTATTGTTCTTTTAAGATAAATAGCAATGTGGTAGATGCAAGAATATTTGTGTGAGATATAAGTCAGGAAAAAATAGCATACAACACACTGTTTACACATTCACAATAAATAGATTAGATTTCAAGCAATGTTATAAAAAGCAAAAAAAATAAGAAAATTGTATTTTGTTAGAAAAGAATTAATGAGTGATCATAGCAGAATCTCAGCTTTTGTTAGATTATTATGGTGACATTTAATTATTATTTTGCATATAAAGTACAGAAAGTTAATAATCAAAATATCAAGTAGCAGAGAACATTGAAAGGGCATCTATAAAATTATATTCAAATGGTTTCATTCAAATTTGATTCAAGAATCTATGAAAACATTTAATTATCTTTTTTAGTAAAACTGTTTCTTAAAAATCATAGAAAGTCTTAAGATTTTTTTTTTTTTTTTAATTTGTGATTTAAATTTGAACCTACGTTGAGATCTTTATTGTGAACATTTCCTTACGATCTCAATCTATGCAAATTGAGAACGACATTCACAAATTTAAATATGTTGACTGTCTTGATTTCTAAGCTTTCGGCTACTTTACTACGTAAACTAATAAAGTAAGTTCACATAGATTGAAAGGTGAACTCGAGACATTTAAAGCATCCAACATTCTTATTTAAATATTGAACTTCACACGAATCTGAATGTTATTAAAAGTGATCAAAAATATGTTTCGATCATTTTGAATAACATTATGATCAAAATGATGTACATGTTTTCAATGTTCTGTGCTACTGTCCATAGAATAAAGCATGAATGTTATTGCATGTTAATAATAAAAGAGTGGGAAAATTTGGTGGATAGGAATGTATGGGAAAAGAGGATCCCGAGGAAAGCAACGGACAGTGACAGTGTGAAAGCTGCTCGACAGATTAGTGAGTGCCATCAAGGTTGTGTTAGTAAGAAGTCCATCATCATCCATGCTGATCATCACCATGGCTTACCGGCACTAGATCGTCCTTTGCTTCTCGGCTTTCCGTTGGAGGATCCCCCGGAGTTCTGCAGCGAGGACGACGACTTCGCTGAGGGTGCCAAGGAACGAACCGTGGAAGGGGTATCCCGACCCTGAATAGTCCGCCGACCCACCCGAATGGGGCGGTGCCGTCACGTACGGGGAATAGGTGGGCATGTGGTGGTGGTGGTGGTGAGAAGGTTGTTGGTGGTGGTGATGAACGGGAGGTAAGGTTGAAGAAAAGGCTGTACTACCTTCTCTGGGCTTTCCGCCGCAGTTGCTTCCCAGGGAGGTGATCATGGGCGTGTGGTGGCCCTTGATGTCCTCGCTGTTGCTACTGGAGGGCACGATTCCGCTGGAGTTGCCACCGTAGTCGTTCACGTTGGCGTGTCCAGTGCTGGCACCGGACACGGTGTCCGGGGTGGCATCTTTCGGTGGCGTGGGCGGGAAGCTGAAGAGGTGAGGACTAGAGTGGGGTGGTAGCGAGCCCGTGTGGGGTGGTGCGTGGACGCCCAAGGGGCCCGACGATCCGCTGGGGTGGTGGGGTTTTCCGGAAAAAGGTGAGCACCAAGCTGACCCGTGGGCGGGGTGGGGGACCACCGGCTTTCCGCTCTCCGATATCCACGTGTGGAGGGGAGTGTGGAAATGTGGTCTGCACATCTGGCTGCTCGGCATGCGAGCTGTAACGAAAGGGGAACATTATTAGCACTTTATGCAAATGATAATAAATGTTTATATAGATTGGAAAAAAATATATGAATATTTTTCTGTTCAAAGTTGGAAAAATATGAGCCATGTATATGAATATTTCTTGGCATATTTTTAAAGGAATGATTAATTCTAGGATTCTGTAAAAACATTTTTAAATAATACAGTTCTTTTTTTTAATATTGCATGATACCAAACATGATTTCGTTGATACTAATATTATGATTGCCTATTAACCACTTATTATTATTATTATGAGAGAAATATTCAAAAGTACATGTCTCTTAAGATATTGTAAAAATCTGCAACTATAATAAACATATAATACTTTATATACGAATGCTTAAATACAAATATACATATATACGAATTTGTTTCTCTTTAGCTCATTTACAGTATCCCCTACTTTAACCTATTACTGTTTAAATGATGAACATCAGAAAACAATGGAAAAATTTATAAATTTTTAATCTTTAGAATTATGATCTTTCTGAAAGCAAGGTACATTATTGACTTCATGATTTTACAGTTAATTTTAATCTAATTTACTAAGCCACTCGATTTTATCAATGTTATACTAATATTTACCAATAAAAATGTAAATCTCATTTTCTTGTCAAAAAGTTGTCTGAATATATCTGGTGTAACATAAAAAAATATTTTTTTTTCCCCTCTTCTGTTATTTAAAAAATTTCGTTTGTAACAAATAAATTTAGTTCGAATGTCTATTCAAAATTTAATTGAGAATCATAATGCTAATGTTCAAAAGAAAATTTATTGCAAATTTCATGATATTGAAATTACATACATCAATGTTTATTACACACCAATTTGTTATGAAGAACTTTTAATGCATGCACATAAAATTTTCTATTAACATTTTTTAAAATATTTTTAAGGTCTGTGGATACTTAAGCCTAAATTAAGTATATTTCCTGACAGTAATTTCAAATTTAGTTTTTTATTGTAATAGAGCAAATGTTTTTCTTTAGAGGAAAATCGAAATTTTTTTAAAAAAAAAAAAAAGACTACGCTCCATTCAAGTAAATACCATTAATAATTTTAATAGGCTTTTTTTTTTATATTATTTTGTCAATGAAGCCTATACTTGAAATTTTACAAGGACGTAATATCTCAAAGTGCGTCACCGATCTGTAAAAACAATTGATCAAATATCAATAAAATCTTAAATTATACTTGTAAGATGATTTATAAAAGGAAATGGAGTCGCATCCTTAAAATTCTAAAGTTCTATTATAAGCATTACTTGAAATTTTATGAAAGTTTTGTCTATTTATGGTTTTGGTCTAGTTTAATTTTAAACAAGCCTCCATAATCTATAGATTTCAAATTACATTTAGCAAAAGAAATTTATATAATAAAATGCCATAAAAATATGTAGAATATTAAAATAATAGAAACTTATATAAAAAAAATGATTTTTTTTTATTACTTTATGAGGTTGATAGAAATCTTAAGAAATAAAAATATATAGAATTCATTTAAACTAAGTTTTAATCCATAATGGATTTCAGAAACCAATCATAAGTCAATTCGAAATATTAAATTAAAAAAAAAAAAAAAAAATCATTTTGAATGTTTTACAAGTGCATTTTATAAGAATTTATCGTTTATTAGATTTTAGATTCGACTATTTAGTAATCAGCTACTATTTAAAAAGTAATAAAAAACTCTAAGAAAGAACATGGCCATCGCAAGTTTAGAACATTTATATGGTAAATTCCTACCATTGATAAATACAATGTATTTATATATATATATATCTTAAATCATCCATAAAATGAATCTTTATGAAACATCTCATTGCTAAAAATTTTTTTTTTGTATTTTATTGAACCGAATTATAAACAACCTTCTTTTTTTTTGAACATCTTTCGAAATGTTAATATAGATATAGATTAGGGAAATTTGAGTGGTGAATTTCTACCATTGATAAATGTAATTCATACATTTAAATCATCCATAAAATGAATCTTTACGAAACATCTCATTGTTAAAAATTCTCGTATTTTATTGAACCGAATTATAAACGACTTTCATTTTTGAACATTTTTTCAAATATTAATATAGATTTGGAAAATTTGTGTGGTAAATTTCAACCATTGATAAATGTAATTCATACATTTAAATTATCCATAAAATGAATCTTTACGAAACATCTCATTCTTAAAAATATGTCGTATTTTATTGAACCGAATTATAAATGACGCTTGTATTCTTCATTTTTTAACGTTTTTCAAATATTAATACAGCTTTGCAAAATTTATGCGGTAAACTTCAGCCATTGATAAATATAGTTTGTACATTTAAATCATCCATAAAATGAACTTTTATGAAACATTTTGATAAAAATTTCTCGTATTTTACTGAATCGATTTATAAATGACACGTATATCCTTCATTTTTGAACATTTTTCCAGATATTAATATAGATATAGATTTGGAAAATTTCATATTGTTTCTTAGAAATGTAGGAACATAGTTCATACATTTCTTAAATCATCCATAAAAGGAATCTTTATGAAAAATATTATAAACTTTTTCATATTTTATTAAATCGATTTATAAATGACACGTAAATGCCCTTCATGTTTTATAATATGAGTAAATGAGTAGGTATTTATAATATGAGTCGTATAGATTTGTGAAACTGATACAAATCTTAAACTGTCGAGAAATGAAAGGTGGTAAAAATTTCTTAAATCCTCCATAAATGAATCTTTATGAAAAACACTATAAATATTTTTCACATTTTACTAAATCGAATTATAAATGAGACGTATATCCCCTTAAAATATGAGTCAATGAGTATGTATTTATAATACGAGTCTCATAAATTTGTAAAACTGATACAAATCTTAAACTGTCAAGAAATGAAAGGCGGTAAAAATTTCTACCTAATAAATAAAGGAAAGGAAATGAGAAAAAACATTTTTTATAGTTTCAAAACTTCGTGAAAATATGAAATACCAGCGGTAAATGTACTTTTAAGCATGTTTGAGATGCGACAGATATCACGAATCATTCCGCAAATGACTTTCCAAAATGAATCTAGTTAGCCAATATGGATGACGAAACGATAAGTACATCCTTGAAATTCGCTGGATAACTATTGATTCGGCTGATGATAGATTTTAGCCAAATAATTTGCGGATATTTCCCAATAAAAAAAATTATTATTGGGAAAGTATAGTTGTGTAACCAAAGTGATGCGACAATGGTTATTTTTCGGTTTTACTTTGTATGCCTTCTTTTCGCAGACCATAGAGAAAATCATTCCCATAACGACAGCAAGTCTTGTAAAAATAAATGAGGAATGAAATTACAGGATTGGGACCTCCTTGGAGAAATGGCCGAACAGCTTTGCCCAAGGAAAAAGCACCTTCACTTAAGCCTAAGTGAATAGAAAATTATAAGGCGCCAGTGGGCGGTATAGCACGTACTTTATATAACGAGGTTTTTCTCTAAAACCTCTTATATAAATTACGCGAGACTGTCTCATTGACTTTTTATTGTTTTAGCTTTTCAAGCGGCATTATCGCAGATTATAAGGTGCTTTTCTCCAAAAAACAACAGCTTTATAAAGCTTATAGAAGAGAAGTGATGGTTGGTTTAATGATTATTTTGGTGTAGAAAGCTTTGTTTTTGAATACTGGAAAAGAGTAGACTGATATTTAAAAGATAAGGCACGTTTCAACGATTCTTTGTCGCACTGATTAGAAGAGGATTTGAGGAATGTAATATAATTTCCGTGCGTTTCTTTTTTTAAAGGTTGGTGTGTTAAAGAGTTGAAACAAAGTATTTTTTTTTTTTTTCCTTTTCGCATGGTTACTTAAGGATTTAGTTTAGTTAACCCTTTCAGGTACAAATTAATTTTCTTCATTCCCAGTAGTCTGTCCATATTTAATTTTTGACTTATGTATTGTCTAGCAATTTAAATTGAGTTTTTAAATATTTATATGCTGTAGGAAGTAAAATTAAATTTAAGTTTTTAATGAGATTCTAACACGACTGATCATAGCGATGCTCGTTGTGACCCTGCTTTCCCACCTTCCATGAGACCATAGGTTCTTGGACTTCATCTAAATGCTGCTGCCTACCAAGTGGGATGAAAAACAACAACAACAACAACAGCAACACAATTTTTATACCTTTAAAAATTTTAGGAGCAAATGATTATTCGTCCAAATTTTCCTTATATTTCAATTTTCTCTGAGAGTTTAAAAATTGTTTCCTACTTAGATTAATGAATAACGCGATTGTTTACAAGTAATTCTTTGCGATTAGAAGGATTAAAAATTTTAAAAATAATAAAATTTGTTGTTGTTACTAATGTCCCGTGCAGGAAAGCCTACACCAAGTCCAAAGGACCCAGTCCATGGCTAAGGGTAATACGCAGCTTCACTTTTAGCGAGGAACCACGAGGGCTGAAGACTAACTAAACATCAAGACAACGATCTACTATCATAATAGACCGAGACCTACGGTTTAAATGGATCCCGAATCACTACAAACATCAATGGCACCTCCAGAACTCTAACCCGAAACCTGTGGCACCAAACTAAAGAGGGCTAGACACTCGGCCATTCAGGCCCCATAATAAAATTTACTTCTCTAAAACAAAATATTACTGATTTAACGTATATTTCATACAATACTTTAACAATAGGAAAAAAAAATTATTTTGCAAAAGAACAATATGGTACTAGTAATAAATCAAGCCTAATATTACTTGAACACGCAAATGTGCCTTTTAAAATCAGAAAATATTTCAGCTACCTCAATAAAAGTTAGAAATATCGCCATGATAAATCATCGATACGAAAATACTAAATACTCTGTTGCTACAATTTATTATTGCAAACACGTTTCTAAATCCAATATTAGGTGAAATGGCTGAAGATTTATGCGATCACTTCCATATATTTCGCCAAAGTGCGGGCATGGTGGTTTATTATTACGAATCATGCATGTTTTATTTTTATTGGAAAGGGAGGGTCGTATCAAATCAATCACGAGCAAAGCGGCATCAAATCATTGGATTAGCTCTAAGATTTTTGATACAGTCCATTGTTCAGTCGGAACATTACTCTGAGATTTTTTTTTAAAGGAAACTGGGAGAAATTCCAGCAATTTTGAATATCACGTTCGGAGTCTTGCTTCCCGTCATCGACCTAGTTGTAATGCAGATGCGTTTCCGCTGTGGAGTGAAGCAGTTGTAATATTTCTTTTTTTTTTTTTTTCTTTGTGTCTTTGGCGAGAGTATTTGCTCAGCGGTTAGGGATACCATTTTACGGGTGGGAAAGGACAACACTCGTGGCGCGTTTATGGGAAATATATATATATGCTTTTTTTTTTTCTGGTGTTTTAATCCCGAAAATATGTAATTTAGATTCCTGTTTGCCTTTCCCGAAATTGGCGGACACATTTTTGTCGACAATTTGCTGTCCCTTCGGCGGATGTAAATCATTGAACCCTTTTTCTTCACACAGTTTACTGTTGTGCAAAAATTTGGACAATTCTGATCATAATGGCATTTACTTAGTTGTTGATTAAGTAATTCATGGTTGAAATTATGGAAGCTATTTGCAATATACATGACAAATATTATAAATATATTGATTCATAAAATTTTTTCTTTTTCATAAATAATTAATTTGACAATTGAAATTATTTAAATGTAAAATGATCAATTTTGAATAATTTAATAATATTAATATATTTATTGGGGCCTGATGGCCAAGTGACTAGCGCTCTGGGTCTCAGGTTTCGGGTAGAGTTTACTAGCGGTTTGATTTGGTTTGTCACTCTACGGTCATTTTTTTTTACACTCTTTAGGCTAATTAGACCGATGAATACATTTTAATGTGGATTTCGAACCACTAACAAACATCCACGCCACTGCCAGGATTCAAATCTGAAACACCAAAGTTCAAGAGCTAGCCAATTGGCCATCACGACGCGAGAGTCCTGGTGGTGCCATGGATGTTTATAGCGAAATCCACTTTAAACCATAGATTCCGGTCTAATATGACTGTCGAAGAGTAGGGCTGGCAACCCTCTCCCGTTAAAAGGAAACATCTCCTGTCTCGAAATCTGCCAGTAAGCAGACGACTTTGGCCCACCATAGGGTTGTTGTGGTAATGAAGTGGAGGAATATAGTTTATTAATTATTTGTATGTCTTTTCTCAATATATCAAAAATATTTATCCAAAATTAAACATGTAAATAATTACATCTTTGCTAGCAACATTGAAACTTTGTGCCCACAATAAATATAAAATTCGCAAAATAAATATAAACGTTCCAATATTTTGTGGCATTTAAAAGAAGGAAAAATTTTGAAACTAATGTTTTATTAAAAACTGTTTTATTATTGAATTAATTAAAAATCTACTATTTTCTTATTAGAATTACGCTTTATTGATTTTTAAAATGAACTGGAGTTGTCTGTTACCAAGAAATAAAACGCGATTAAATACAAAAAAATAAAATGTACATCAAGAAATAGACGTTAGCACATTGAGTCTATTTGCTTTGAATTGTTAGAAAGAGCCATTTTTGCCAGCAATTCCTACTACAAAATACTTGTTTTTCTTTTCTAATACGAAAAAATAAGAAAAGCGAAAAGGCGCAATTGGATTACAAGTGATGGGGCTGTATCTTTCGCTTTATTGCACTGTAAAGGTGGTCTCTTTTAACCTCAATTTCTATCTATTTCAATGTCTGGCAAACAGTTCTTGATTTTGGTTTGGGGAGGTCTTGGAATAGGGGTGGTTGCATTTAAAATATTCTTCGCCCCAACCCTCAGAAAGGCAACTGCGGTTGAAAAATAGAATGTAAGCTGTTTTAAAAAGAAAGAAGAATTTCAAAGACAGGGGTATATTTGTCAAATTTTAGAAGGAAAACGTTTAGAGTTATTTTGTTCTCTGCTGCAATCAGTTTTCTGAGAGAAGGATTCCAGAAAATAAATATGAGGGCTTTTTATGGTACATTTAGGGAAATTGAACATCGTAAAATGAACTGATGAAATTGTACATTAATAACTTAAGGTGACGAAACATTATCATTATATATTTTCTAAGAAATGATTAAAATGCTCAGCAGATTGCAATGGATTGCAAGTATTGGAAAGGACGTAAAAGGTTTTCAAGGATATTAATTTAACTAGTAAATATTTACAATATTTAAAAAAAAAAAAAAAAAAATATGCTATATTTAAGAATGAAAAAAAAAAAATGATGTAGCATTTTTTTTAAGTTTTTTTTTTTTTTTTTTTTTTTTTTTTTCCTGTTTCCTACATTATTTTTTTTTCTTAACATGTTTGTTTCCAAAAATTCATTTTATCTTACACTTAATGAAAACTTAATAATATTAACGAAAAATAATTCAAACTCTTTGAAAAAAAAAAAAAAAGAAATTTTGTGGTTGTTCTTAATAAAATATTTAGTTTCATTTGAAATATAATATTTAGTTTCAACATTATCAATTTCTATTATTTTCAACAAATACGTTACGTTAATAAATTACAAACAAAAAGATTTTTGAGAGAAATTTGAAACGACCCCATCCATACAAATTTAATATTTAGTTTTATAATGTACTTTTATATGAAAAAAAGGACAAAATGAAAATGATGGTGAACCAAGGAAATGATGCTACTGTCCTTTCCCATAGTGCACGGAATACCTCACCTTTCGACTATCATTACCCTGAGAAAAGTAAACATCCAAAGGAAACGAGTAGAAACAAAGAATAAAAAAAAAGTCTTTTCCGTTTTAGCTGGAAGTCTGGAGAAAAACCATTAATAAGTACACACAGCGGCGCATCCTAAAAACGTGACGCTAACTACCAATCCGACGGAATCGTATAAATAAGAATGGAATTCGTTTCTTTCTACGTGACGGAAGAACGTACGCATCCAGCCATACCATTGTTAACTTTCAGCTGCAACATACTTTACTCTTGTTAAAATCCTTTTTCGAGGATTGAGTAAGGATGAATATGTATCTTCTTCATCCAAGGCTAATTCGAGACGTTATTTTGGCAATAGATATGTTTTCCAATTTTCATGTACAAGTATATTTTTAATAAACTAATCACTAATGTTAAGTTCCCTTTTTATGTTACAGGACACTAAAAATTATTTACTTACATTATATTCTTGATGTATGGCAACAGTACAGTACCAGTTTAAAACTACGCCATCTCATTGCATTTTAACTAATAAATGTTATTTGTTTATGTCATCTTCTCTTATCCATTCTAATGCGGAATGATGGTCAATTGACTAATGTCAATATGAAAGGACAATTGAATGATGGTCTGTCCTTTGGTACCAAAGGCTTCAGGATCGAATTCTGGCGGTGGCATGGATGTTTATGAGAGGTTCGGAATCCACTTTAAACTGTAGGTGCCGGTCTGTTTAGCCTTCGTGTGCACAAAATGATCGTAGAGCACCAAACCAATCTCCATTCTAATACTATTTTTAATGTTATTCCCTTTTGTACTAGTTATCTAAGCATTAGTTATGAATTGAATGAATTTTAATTTCCTTTTATCGAATCTGATTTAAAATATTAATTACAGTTGCCAGTGTATAAAACATTTTTTTGCCCCCAGAAGTAATCTTCATGTTCTTCTTAATGGTATTATGCCGCCGCATTTTTGAAAAATGCACCTGTTGACCATTTTGTCCGATTTGTATCTGCAACAACCTCTGATAATAGTTCATAAGTGGATAGATACATTTATATGTTGAGGTTTCGGAGAGCAGTTGCGGTTTAGTTGCTCTTAGTGGAAAAATTATGTAAATTGTATTTACCCACTAAATATATTCTTTTCTTTGTTTGTTTATTTCTTAGGTTCAAAGATGAAGATATCATGAGCTTTTTTACAACCAGTATTGAATGAGATTTTTATGGACATAGAATCACGCATGTTTCTCTATTAGAGGTTCCCAAAGATTTGAACATCAATTTGTTGTTACATACCGGCTGCTGTAGCTGTAAATTATTTTTTCTCTTTTTCTATTTAATTTTTATTATTTGTTGTTACCATTTTTTTTTTTTTTTAAATGAATTCAGAGTTACAAGTTCTTAAAATGTTATTCATTTTATTTCAACACCTGTCTTTCTGTTAACACATTGTGTAAAGATGCTTATGATTATTTTTATTTCATAAAGATGCCCAAATGTTATGCAATAAAAATGCAGAAAGATATGCAATGCTATCTGATGTAAGTATGTTTGCACTGATGATGATAGCTAATAAATTTTGATAGGATTTGAAAGACTAAACAACGAAAAGCGTTTGAAATATTTAATATTTTTGAAAGATAACCTTTACATAATAACTTTATTAGTAAATTTACATTACATTATTAACTTTACTCAAAAACTATTAAAAAGACAATATATAGTTTTCAGAAAATTTAATATATGAACCCTTTTTTGATATAAATTATTTGGAAATTTTATTCAATAATTAAAAAACTATGTAGCAGTCTTCCCATAATATACTGTATTGTTAATAAATATTTTCAACAGCCTTAATGATAAAGCTGTTCAAAAGGATTTAAAAATACGGACTTTACAATTTAATTTTTGAATTCATGAATAGATATATTCTAATGAAAAATGGAAGGATGAATCACAGTTAAAATACAATGATTCATTCAAAACGTCTGGAAGGACGCTATATGCATATTTGATATTTTCAAAAGATAGCATTTATATTCAAAAAGTATTACAAAAGACAGACTTGATACACTTAAACAATATTACACTTTTGAGAAAATGTAACTTATAAACCCCTTTTTTGATATTAATTAGTTGGAAAGTATTATTTAATCTAAAAGATGAATTTACACTATAATTAAAAAATTTATGTAGCTGTCTTCACATAATATATCGTATTATTAAAAAAATATTTTCAACAGTTTAATGATAAAGCTGTTCAAAAGATTTTAAAAATAAGTTGCAAAAATAGGTTTTAAAATTTATGAATAGATATTCTAGTGAAAAATGAATCACAGTTAAAATACTATGATTCATTCAAAACGTCTGGAAGGACACTATATATACACACTACAGAGCATAAACCCTTGTAATAACTCATATTTCTCCAAATTCATGTGTTACAACTTTCGTCGCAATTTACATTGGACACGCCTGTCAAGTGCGTGGAATAGTAGTGTCAACAGCATGTATCGTGACAAAACCATAAAAGCATCCGTAACACTAACGCTTGATCACGAGGTCACCACAGAAAAGTGGCATGGGGCCATTGACAGCACATAATACCAAGCCAAAAACTTACTGCTATACATCCACGGCTTGCGTGCGGTCATTTGAACCGTTTCACAAGCCGACTTCACCAAGAAGAAAAAAAAAAAAAAAAAAACATGAAATAATAAGTTGGAAAAAATAAAGGAACTTATACATGGGACGAGTTGCACAGTATGGTTGGTTTATGGGTCTTTTTTAAAATACTTTTTATTTTTTTCTTACTTCGGTGGTGGTTGTCGCACGACAGGTGTTGCACCCAGGCGTTACGTTATTCAGAAGCCACTAGTAACCTACAAATTGGTGTCCGCCAGTTTTAATTTGCTTTGGTGTCATACGAAGCGAGGAATCGCACACTTTTATATTTTTAAAAGTCTGAACGGGAAATTCGCATGTTTTTATTTATAGTTCGGTTACGGGTAATTGAAAAGGAAAAGTGAGTCTATGGCGTCTATGCTTCAGTGCATCGATGGTGCATCATTACACATGGAGGTTTTTTTTTTTTTTTTTTTTATTATTATTGATAATCGGAATTTTAAAATTTTAAATAACTATTATTCTGATTTCACAAAATGCGAGATAGACATAAGTACTCACTTTTTCGGTACTAGCATATTTCGTTGAAATTTATTATTATATCTATGAAGTCACTCACTCATGATCAATAATAATACTAAATGCAACCTAGTACCCACGTACTAAATACTAAAAATCTGGTACTAGATATTAAAAATAGGTTTGGTTTGCCGCTATACGGTCATTTCGTGTACACTTTAGGCTAATTAGACCGGGACCTACAGTTTAACGTGGATTCGAACCACTAACAAACATTCATACCACCACCAGGATTCGAAATTGAAGCATGTGGTACCAACGACCTAAGCGCTAGTCAATTGCCCATCAGGCCGTGTAATATTAAAGATAGGAATCTGCCACTGATTCGAAGAATGGAAGAATTTAAAACGATTAGGATTCGTTTATCCTATTAAAAACATTTTAATTAGTATTATTTTTTGATTAAATTAAAATCCTCATTTAAAAAAAAAAGGTGGAATACTTTTTTCATTGAATATTGAGATATGCAATTACGATTATCAATTTAAGTTGAATCGATATTTATATACGTATTTTGATGCAAGGTTTCTGATAAGAAAATACTTTGATATTAGATTTTATAACTTTCAGATAAACTAATCCGGTGCTGCAGTAAACACCGAAACTAAATTTGCAAGGGAGTTATGCATTTCATTATCACTCTCAAATATTAATTTAAAAAAAAAAATGTGTTATCAAATTCGGGTAAACAAAACAAAAGCAAGTAATATTAAAAAAAAATAATTTTTAAAGTCAATTCCTACTTTTTTTTTTTTTCACTCTATCGCAGAAAGTCCTTTATAAATAATTATCATTCATTTTTTAAGTTTATCTGCGCCATCTATTGATAGATATATGCAACTTAAATCTAAAAAAAAAAAAAAATTAAATTAATGAATATAATATAATTGCTGAATTAATATTTGAAAAAACTGTATAAACATCCAATGTCATCCACTGCAAGTTCAAAAACAATGTATTTGAACTTGAGCGGATGAATAAAAAGTATTTTATTAGCGATTGAAAATTTGAACAAGATATATATAGGGAGAGTGTGAACTAATAGAAGGAATTGAAAAAAAATTGTTGCTGATGTGTAACAGAACTGACATAAAATCAAATTATACACTGTATTTAAAAAATATTTACAAAGTATGTCAAATTTCTATTAGAATTGCAAGATTTTTACATTTGTTAACGAAATTAGGGCCCATATTTTTCAAATGAGACCCTCAGTCTCTTGTCCATTTCAGCCTGTTTTTATTTTTTATTTATTTATTTATTTATAGCAAAACTTGTAGAAGTATATACCTAATAAAAAAAGTATTGCACATCTCTTGAAAAAAAATTCAGTGAGGTCAAATAACCTCACTTCATCTTCATAAGCATGGATGTTTGTTGGTGGTTCGGAATCCACGTTAAACAGTAGGTCCCGGTCTAATTAATCTAAAGTGTGTACAAAATGACAGTAGAGTGACAAACCAAACCAAATCACCTTCATAACCTTATTTCATTTTTCTTTTTCTCTTAGTCATTAGATTTTAAAAAAATAAACGCAATAGAATTACTTTTACTGGACACCAGCTACAACAACAAAAACAAGAAATAACAAGTAGTATAAAAAAAAAAATTTTTCAAAGTCAATTCCTACTTTTTTTCACTCTATTGCAGAAAGTCCTTTAAAAAAATGAATGAAATTTATTTATAAAGTTTATCTGGCGCCATCAATTGGTAGATATGTGCAATTTAAATCTAAAAAAAAAAAAAACTATAATTAATTAAATTTAATGAATGAATTAATATTTAAAAAGTATTAACATCAAGTGTCATCCACTGCAAGTTAAAAAAAAAAAAAAAAAATGTTTTTGAACTTGAGTGGATGAATAAAAAGTATTTTATGAACGATTGAAAATTTGAACAAAATATATATATAGGGAGAGTGTGAGCTAATAGAAGGAATTGAATAAAAAGAACTGACAATTCTTAGTATCACTTCTAAATGAATGTCCTATTTTCACCAATACCCACAACCTCACATATTTGACACCAAACATCTTGCAAGAATAAAAAGTCCCCCCTTTGCCCAAGGGACCCTATATCAACAGAAACAGAAGGGGGTCGACATGGGTTAAAGTTGAAAAAAAAGATAATCATCTCAGATGCGAATCGCAAGTTATTATGTCATCGCAACATTACAGCTTCGAGTCCGTTCTGCAAACAACAGTTTCTCTCAAATACTTAATGATAGAGTACTTATCACATTTTGCGTCAACGATCTTGCTTCTACAGGTGCGTGCGCAGGGTGGGGAGGGGAGGGTCTTCCCAACTGCTATTCCACCCCTAGTATCTCGTTTGGTGAAGGGACGATTTAAAGCTATTACCGATTTCTGCTTGATTAGCTGTCGTGGAGATGAGAGATCAGATTAAAGTACGCGTTGCCTTATTACGAAATTAGCTATGTTCCGTGGTACTGGGTGTGTATGAAAAAAAAAAAAATGGAAGGTGGGGGGAGGAAATCAGAAACTAGGTGATGAGCCATGAAAATGATAATTTTATGGAGATTAAAGTTCCGGGAATGATTAAGGGAGGGTAAAAAAAAAAAAAAAAAAAAAAAAAGCATAAAAATTATCACCTTTTCACGTCACTACCACATTTGGTAGGTGTTACCGTCTCTGTATCACGATCTACAAATCTCGGCTGTTGTTAATTGATTTTATTGTTTCTCTCTTCTTTAAATGTTTGTTTTTCACGGCTTCTTCTGACAAGCTGTCGATGGGATTAAAAAAAAGGAAGTCGATTTATCTGCAAAAGGTTAAAATAATAATAATAATAAAAGTTTTATGTTAATATTTTTATTCAGTTGTAATAAATCTTATAGTTGGAAGTGAGAAAACATCTGGCAAAGTATACATTGTATAAATCACAAATGAATGACAGGAAATCTAAAATGATTTGCATCAAAAGCGATAGAATTTTTTTTTTTTTTTTTTTTAACTCTGTAGATACATTGTGTTTGTTAAAAATATAATGCGTGGCAAGGAGATCGAGTAGTGAAAAATTCAGTTACGCTTTCTAACTAATTAAAAAAAAAAGGTTATAAAAAAACTACCTTAACATCAATGTTGAAAAATCTGTAAATTGAGTCACATGAAAGTTGATTTAGAAATGCATTGAATAAATCTTATAGTTGAAGGTAAAAACATCTGGCAAAGTATACATTGTATAAATCAGAAATGAATGCTAGAAAATCTAAAATGATTTGCATCAAAAATAATCGATAAAAAAAAAAAATAAATAAAATTTCTAACTCTTTTTTCATATTGCATTTATTAACAATATAATGTGCAACAAGGAGGTCGAGTAAACTAAATTTTTAACTATACAAATTTTGTATAAGGTTTCTAATTAATAAAAAAGGGTAATAAAAAAAAAATTGAAAAATTTGTAAATTGGGTTACAAATGGAAATGAAAGAATATGAAAGTTGGTTTACAAATGTAATGGATAAAATATGGAAGCTATGCCACAAATAGAAAAATTCTTGAAACATCCGAATTAATTTGATATCTAGACTTGGAGATTTGTAAATCGGGATTTAAGCTATTGTAAATGGGGACATCCCATATACCATGCAGTGAAACTGGTCTCATTCGCTGTGATCCAAATTCTGCACACAGAGGACAATGTAACTTGCAAACACAAAGCAAGTCTTCACATGAAAAAGCATTGTCATCATGTTGAAAAACGGAAATTTCTGACAGGTACCTTCAACTCCGCCAGACACCGACCATCGCAGAGGATGGTCACATCCCTTTAACTACCCTTTAATATTCCGTCGGGCCTACTCTGAATTGTTATTTTCTGCCCATAGAAACAGCACCCATCAAACCGGGGCACAGCTCACGCTAATGCCGCACGAACAATGGGTGCCCATAACCAAAACAGCCCGGTTATTAGTTTCGCATGACTGTATTTTTACCAGTTATGTCTTCGGTAAGTCAAGGTCGAGCCTTTCGCCGAGCCCTCTTCTTTGTGCAACACAATGAAATAAATTAGAATAAAAACCGTTCATGCCAGTCGAGCAATTACTACAAACTGTGACTCCGTATTATGCATTGTAAACATGGTCTGTAATAAAATGCACACGAAAAGTGTTGTTTCGGGCAGGTTCATCCTTTTTATGCGATTGTATTAGCGTCACCAGCCCAGTTAAACACCCAGAAAGGTATGCAAAGTGTATCTTTAAATGCGCGGCTTGAAGCAGTTGTGGTTTCCTCATGTTGTAAATTTGGTGGTGGTCTGGCTTGAATTGCTGACTTAATGTACAATGTCTTCCACCGCGAGACAGTCTCATTTTGTCAACCATGAGCGCAGCAGAATGTGAGACTGAAAGCGCATTTTAAGTAGGTGTTTTAGAAAGACAATGTCTGCAATTAATTTGCATCCAGTCGAAGAACGTATAATTCAAAACTTGTCGAAAAAAATCACTTATACTAATCTACAAAATCTTCTATCCAGTGATAATATGTTATGATTTATTTACAGATGTCATTTAGAGTTGGATGGATGGTAAAATTAATTTTTCTATATAGAAGCAATGGTTATTGTTCCATGCTCTCAACTGCATGAAGATTTATCTATAAATTGCATTAAGATTTATCTATAAATAAATATTTAATTATCATCATGTAAAATTTAATCAATGTTTAGTGATAATTAAGTAAAAAAGTAATTATTATGAAAGAAGTATTCCTTAAATAACCTATGCCATTGATTAAAAAATTGAGAATAAATCCCTTTTTATTAAATATAATTTGAAATGAATCTTTATAAGAAATTTGCCCTATAAAAAGTAGTCCTAAGTATTGATTGAATACATCATACATCATTTTGTTCTAGCTACATTTAAAGTATTATTGCGGATTGCTTGCAAAGTTGTATCCTACATTTCAATAAGAAAAATTTGTTGATTCAAATTGATAAATCTATTACTAAATAAAACACTTCTTCTCAAAACAATATAGAACTTTTAAATATTTAAATGGAATAAACATCTAAGAGTAGTTTGATTAACTGAAAGACATCCAAAACGAGAAATCCAAACATCCAAACTTGGATTAGCATGGAAAAGTTCAAACATCCAAACTTGGATTGGCATCCAAAACTTGAAATCCAAACATTCAAACTTGGATTGGCATCCAAAATTTGAAATCAAGCATCCAAACTTGGATTGGCATCCAAAATTTTGAAATCCAATCATCCAAACTTGGATTGGCATCCAAAACTTGAATTATATACAATAGATTAATTAATAACAGAAATTTTTGCTTTTAGAACTGTCTATTGACCAATGAAACACAAAAATTAATTAATCGATTGTTTTATTATTAAATAAATTACTTTCTACACTAAAAAATACGAATACATCGTTTAAACATCCAAATAATACGTTTGAATACAGTTAGATAATCCGCTTTAACTGAACGATCTTGGTCCAGAATTGTAATGGAACGCGATAGACTAATGCCA
The DNA here is from genome assembly GCA_021605095.1 of Caerostris extrusa. NCBI lineage: Eukaryota > Metazoa > Arthropoda > Arachnida > Araneae > Araneidae > Caerostris > Caerostris extrusa. The sequence goes on from BPLR01021091.1 coordinate 41,797, forward strand.
GAAACTGGTGCCGGCCGCTGACCAATGAAACAGCAGTCAAGGGATGCAAGCAGAATCAGGTTTGTTAATGAGTCCAGAGGGGGAGTAATTGATGATGAGGAAATCTTCGCTATCCTTCCTTGCCACTATCCTCCGTCAGAGGAAATTATTCATATCAATGGCGATGCATCCGTTTGCGAAGCGAGACTTAACGGTGTAATTTCGAATGGAGTGAGGGAAGGTAGTTGAGGGCATTTGGGTTATAAAGTGACTGTGACACATAAACGCGGTGTGACCTGTAGGCGTTTAGTTTTTCCGTGTTTGTTCGTCTTGAGGATATTTAATGGCACGTTTGTAAGATATTTTGTAAAAGATTTTGCAAAAAGCATTTTTTTTTCTATTTATTTTTGGATCTTTGACATTTTTTTGGGTCGTAACATTTGTTACGTTGCAAATTAAATTAGTTATGCAAAAAGAAAAATAAGCATCTTTGTGTTTACACACATCGATCGAAAAAGGTTAATTGTATTCCAAACAAAACCAAATAAACATAAAATAATTATGTGTTTAAGATGATTAAATGTTGCAAAAAAGGATTTAGGAAGATAAATGTGCATAAGAGAAGAAATATATTTGCCAGAATATATTTGCGATTAGAAGTTAAAATTTATTTATTGTTAATTTAATAAAATCTTCTTCATTGGCACAACAGCCCCATGGTGAGTGCCAAGGCCCTCTATCTACTGGCAGTTTTTGAAATAGGAGATTTTGTTTTTCACGGAGTAGAGATGTCAGCCCTACGCCCAATAGTCATATTAGAATGAAATGTACGGTTTAAAGTGGATACCTAATCATTACAAGCATTCATAGCATCGCCGGGACTTGAACTAAAAACCTGTGGCACCGAGATCTAGTCACTCTGCCATCAGGCCCTTGACTTAATAAAATAATGAATACAATTTTAAAAAATTATCGGAAAAGGATTGCATCCATAAAAAAAAAAAACATGTAAACCTTTTTTTTTTTATCAATATATTATATAAATTCTTACAAAAAGAAATAAATCTCCACTGTTTAGTGTTAATCATTAAAGATCATCCAAAACACAAGAATGAGATAAAGAATTTTTTTTTTAATTTCTTTTTAAATTGATGAATAGAATACTATTTTACATCATGTAAAAGCATTGAAAACAAGTTGTCATTTAAAGAGTATGGTATTAGAGGCATTACACATTCTCTAATAAAACAAACATATTGTAAAACATATAAATAATTTTTGTGCGATCCATCATTTTCAATGTCCCATACTTCACTTTCCTGTCTTCTTAAAAAGCAAATACTTAAAAGAAAAAATATTCGAGCCCGAACAAAACGAGCTGTCCCCGAAACAAGTGGCACCAAGCTGATGTCAGACAGAATGGTTGCTAAGTCCGTTAAATCCCTCGCTTATTTTCCTTGAAACCGAAGCAGCCCTCGGTTGGCGTACAAAGTGGCCCGATTCGACCTTCAACCCTCGCTGCCTAATCCCCGTCACAGTCGGCTGCAGAGATGTGTGACGGGCACCGCAACAGTTCGGGGACGGGTCCGATAATTGATCCGTCCCTTGAGGTGCGAACATCGAGGTGACGTGACGGAGGATTTTCCCAATGTTGGCGCTGTTTTCTGAAATGCAAATTTTGTTGCTGGTCTAAAGATGTATGGCTGAAAGACTTTAGTAAAAGAAAGAGAAATGGCATATTTGATGTGAAGTTTTTTTAATATGAAACTAATAGAAGTGCTTCGTTTGTGTACGAGCAGAGTAAATTTACGAATGTTGGCGTTAATTCCTGAATTCTGAAACGCCAATTTTCTTGTTGGTTTCAAAGACACAGGTGAAAAATTAGTGTTGTTGTTGTTTGATGCTGTATAATATACGGAACTAATAGTACTTGCCAAGATTGAAGTGATATGACAGGGGACTATTCGAATGTTGGAATGACAGGGAATTTTCTGATGAACGCAAATTTTATAGCTGGTGTAAAGACGCTTAGTTTGAAAAGTATTTATTATAACAAAATGGCGTATTTGATGTGAAGTTTCATAATATAGAACCAATAGAAGTGTTTCGAGGGTATACTTGCGAACATCAAGGTGACGATCAGGGAAATTTTTCGAATGTTGGCGTTAATTTCTGATTTCCGTAACGCCAATTTTCTTGTTGCTTTCAAATCTGCGGCTAAACGAGAATTGACGTTGTTGTTTGATGTTGTTTAATATACAGACTTAATAGAAGGGTTTCGTTGGCATGCTTGCCAAGATTGAAGTGATATGACACGGGATTTTCTGAATTTCAGCTCCTATCTCTGATTTCTGAAACGCAAATTTTGTAGCTGGTGTAAACATGTTTAGTCGAAAACGTCTTTAGTGAAAAGAGAATTAGCGTATTTGATGAGAAGTTTTGAAATATGGAAGTAGAAGGGTTTCATTGGTATACTTGCGAACATCATGGTGAAGTACTGATTATTTCGAATGTTGGCGTTGATTAGTAATAAAAAAAAAAAAACCACTATAGTGAAAATTGTGATGTGAATTTGCAATATTTGTTGTTGAGCGAAGAAGTTAGGGGAAAATGTATTTGGTAAAAAAATATATATATATATTGGTATATTTGAAATGAAATTTTTAAATATGTGATCAATATAGGGTTTTTTTCTGCAAACGTCGAGATGATGCAAAAAGGTATTGTTTTAATATTCATGCTGCTTTTAATTTTTTTAATCAGAAATTCAGATGGAATAAAATAGTTGGTGGATAATGAACTGGCTACTTTTAAATCATGGAACTGATAGGAGAGATCCTTGAAAAATCTAAATTTAATATAATTGCTGTACAGATTTATTTTGTTCATTAAATAATTGTTTGACATATAAATACGTAATCAGATACGATTGTAAAGTCAATTACTTTACGTATGACTTTCGTAAACAAATTAATTGGTGATACTTTTTTTCATAAATATTTTTCCATTAATTATTAAAAATAAATAAATACAGAACAATATACAAATTTAAATTATAATTCTATGCAAAATAAGTACATAAAATTAATTTAATAAAATAATTTTTTGCAAGTAAAGAAATTTTGAAATGGAGTTTCATTTCATTTATGCTTAAGGTTTTCCAAAATCACCTTTGGGTGTGGTTTGACACCCTACAGTCATTTTTTGTACACACTTTGGGCTAGTTAGACCGGGACCTACAGTTTAACGTGGATTCCGAACTACAAACATTCATGCCAACGCCAGGATTCGACTCTCAAGCCTGTGGAACCAAAGGTCAGAGCGCTATCCAACTGGCCATCAGGCAGCAAAATAACCAACCTTTAGACTGCTAATTTTAATATTTGTTTCATTTCTGGTTTTGATTTTATTATTTTTTGGAGGGAGGAGGTGGAAATTATATTTCAATATGATTTAAATTAAAACTCAAAATAAAAAACAACATTCGACAACAAATTCAATTACAGACATCGAAAATTGTAGATCTTCCTCTCTTTTGGAAAACCCTGCATATTACATCAAACGCGGATTTAGATTTCCAGCTCAGAAATAAATGAAATTAAATTTAAAAAAAGAAACAGAAAGAAAGCCTTTTTGGCACATGTGCTATGCAAAAATTCAGAGGCGAAAGAAAATGAAAGGAAATGCAGATTAATAACGTTTTCCCTCGCAACCCTAGAACGTGTGGAAACTCATTTTTAGAAAGTTTCTGGACTGTTTCACCCTAAAAATTAACACGGGGAACAACGGAACGAAAAAGAACGAAAAAGGGGAGGGGGATGTAGAAAAAAGAAAAATAATAATCCAAAAGCGAAGAGCTTAACTGTAACTCTGCTGAACTTCATATCAACTCCTATCGAAAACACTTTTTTTTTTTTTCTTTCTTTCTTCATTATTTTCCTCAAAAATTCGTTCATTTGGCGAATTATTTGTTATTATTATTATATTTTTTTCTTTTCCTTTCTCGCCTCTTCTGGTTTTTCTGTTGTTAACACTGAGTAATCATCATTTTAATAGAACGGCAGAACGTAGTCGAAATATGCCAGCGATTATCACACGCCAACTATGGCTGGGAAAAATAATAGGCAAGTAGCAAAAGAAGATAAAAAAATTTTTTGCTAAGGAAACCAAGCTGATGAAGAAACAAAACAAATAATAAAATAAAGAAAAATAAAAAAAAAAAAAAAAAAAGAGGTAAAAGAATATAATAGGAAGGCGAGAAACGGGCGAGAAAAATTAAAATTTTTGCCTCCATTATAATGTTCTTATCTTTGCAGCGTCTGTGCTTCATTTGAAGAGGTTTCTCATTTCTAAGAGTAAGAACAAGAGTTTTCTAATCTTTCTAAAACATGCATTAAGTCATAAGTATTTTTTTTAAAAAAAGGAGAGAAACAAAAGAATCGATTTGATTTCTTATTTTTAAATCTGGTATATCGATTTTTAATCTCATTTTGAAATTAGAAACACCAGAACTAAATTAAATCTTGCAATTTTTTATCTACTGTTTTAAACTGATGATTATTATATTCAAAATATTTAAAGTAACAGTTGTTATGCATTGATTGTAACTTCATAATCAAATGGCTTAGTAAGCAATGAAAAAATTTAATTAACTACTTAATTTATTTATTAGATACTATTACTTAAAACGTTAAAAATATATTATTTAAACACTTAATCGTTTAAATTAGATTACTTAAACGTTTAAAAAATGTTAAATTTAAATTACTTTACTTTTACTAATTACTTAAAATCTGTATTTAAAAAGCATTTCTGTAAAAAATTTCTTCAAAAAAAAAAAAGTTAGATTTTAGAGTTATTCCGTAATACTCAATTCTCAATTAGTACCTAATTTTACCCTAACCATTAAAGTTGAAACAGTTGAAATAGAATGATGTTACATGTGTGTATAGTTATGAAATTGAGCATTACAGTGCAGAAATCGGTACTTACGTATTAACGGTAGGTTGGCGACATTGATTAATGGTTTTTAAGTGTCGCCAATCTTTATTGTTTGGAATAAAAATATTTTGAAAGCGTTTTGATTTTAAATGAAGTGTTTCATATATATTTTATTATTTGGAACAAAAATTTTAAGTGTAGATTGGCGCCAAATCTGTAGCCGCGGTTGGCGCGTGTGCTCGTTATTGGCGCAACTGTTACTTGATACCGTTAATATTTGTAAGTACCCATAAATCTAATACAAGAGTTTGGATTAGTTTACATCAATTGATTAATGAGTTTGGATTAGCTTACATCAATTGAAAATAAGATTATTTTGTTACACCAAGTGATCAATACGAATTGGATTAGTTTAACATCATGAGTGATCAATAAGATTGGATTAGTTTACATCAATTGATCAATAAGATTAGTTTAGATCAATTGATCAATAAGATTGGATTAGTTTACATCAATTGATCAATAAGATTGGATTTAGTTTACATCAAATGATTAAAAGATTGGATTAGTTTACATCAAATGATGGAAAAAGATTGGATTAGTTTACATCAAATGATTAAAAGATTTTTGGATTAGTTTACATCATTTGATTAATAAGATTGATGATTACTTGATTTCTTATTACTATTTGTAAAATGCATTAAAAAAATTGCCACACAGTTTCTTTAATAAGTATTTTACTACATAAATATATAAATGTAATTCATGGAGAAATTGAAAGCCCTTAAACGAATAAGAAAATTCGAAGATATATTTGTTATTAACTGTATTAAAATCTAACATCTATGATTATACACACGCATATTACTTAAATAAAAACCAGCAATAAAAGAGATCGAATTCTTAAAAAAAAAAAAAAAAAAAACACTGCATTACATTATATTATTTGAATTTATGTACGATTAGAGATTTATGATTTCTTCTAATGTATTTTTTTAAAAACAATTTTCATATTCCTCATAAAATAGATGGAATAAACATATATATATATATATATGATTATAGATTTTATGAAATATAAACGTCTTTAAATTCCTTTTATAAATAGATTGATGCTACATGATACATTTCTTCCAAACATTTCACAAAATCAATTTGACGAAACCAAACGCGAATATCATATCAAACCAAATTCCGAATCTACTGTTAACCTTTCATTGAGATAACAGAAATAGCGCGTGCACAACCAACCATTCCGTACGTATTGAAAACGAAGATGGACATGGTCCATGTTAGCATGTCAGTCCGGGGTGGGCGAGCAACCTTTCGATCGTATTTTTGACATTCTAAAGTGCAGAGCTCGGGAAAAGTAATAGCTCGTGGCATCTTTCCCGATAGTGAACATGTGTTGCATTTGTTTAATGGATTTCCGTCCCTTTTCGTTTCACTTGAAATTGAAATGGGTCTCGAACGGAGGATTCAAAAGTTTTCATACATGCAATACTGCATCACTGGTTCTGCTTTTAGTCGCTATTTTGATTGAGATTGACTGTAATGCAATGTTTCAATTAATCCCAATTTTTAATAATTGCTTTTTTGTTATTTATATGTAATTTAACAAAATTGGTAAAATATGTAAAAATATTGACTTTTAGTACATTAAATATATATGTATATAGGTGTGAATGATATTTATTATACATTTAACAAAATTAATGTATCTTAAGACTAAAAATGTATAATAATGTATCTTAACATGATTTTTTTAATGTACATTAAATATATATCTATGAATGATATTTAGTATGTATTTAACAAAATTAGTAAATCTTAAAAACTAAAAATGTATCTTAATATATCTAAAAAATGTAATTAATGTATCTTAATATGATTTTTAATGCACATTAAATATATATGTATAGAGGTGTGAATGAAATTTAATATGTATTTAACAAAATTAATGTATCTTAAAACTAAAAAGGATAAATAAAAATAGATATATGTGAGATTTAATTTAACATTTTGAATTTAAGCAATGAGATTAAATTAAGATAAAAGAACATACGTATTAGCATTATCTGGATTCGGTATATTTTTTTTTTGCCAACAGCAACTTTTCGATATAATTCAAAATATCTAAAGCTTTTTTTTTTTTTTTTGAAAAATAGCTTTAAATATTAAAGATGAAAATAGCAAAATCTCGAGTGAATCAATAATTTTTTGTCCTTATTTAAAAATAATATTTGATTCAGTCCCCAATACAACATATAGCTTTTTTTCCTGCTTAATTTTTTTTGTTTAAAGTTTCAAAAAAAAAAAAAAAAAAAAAAAAAAAATTAAAAATGTAAACAGGATATAAAAAATTTAACGTCTTTTTCCCCGTCTACTTTATTATTAATTATCAATTCAATTATCTCAATTGTATATTTAATAAAAAACGGCTACTCATTACTCATTAAAGTCGTTTTTATTTTTAAAGACCAATAATAGACCCATCAAAAAATACCACCATAAATGAATAACCTGCACCTTTACGAAGAAACCAGATCTTGCCTATGCACATAACAAACGATATTCTTGCCTTCAAACGATATTGGTGGGGGTGGGAGGTTATTGTATCCGAACCTTTCCACCTCGAAGCCGTTCCGGAGTATGAATTTTGCAATTAGCGTTTCCAGAAATACAACCGTCGTGGTGAATTTAGGTTGCTGAAGACCTTTGTTCGAATTCCACCAGCACTCTTTCCTGTTTACCTTAAGGCTTTATGAGGCGAATCTTAATGATAAATCAGATATTGATTTGTAACAGTGATGACTTCGTTTCTCAGGTATAAATAGGATATTTATTTTTCTCCGGGTTTCTATTTACATTCCTCGCTTGTCCAATTAGATATGCATTATTAGATGACTGGATCCTATTGATGAAGTTATCTCCGTGCTCATCGTCTCTGGATATGATCAGTATTGTTCGCACTCAGCTGATGGAACGGCGTGCTTTTATGCCAGCGATGTGCACAAGCGTAAGTTGGTAAAGAATGAATGGATTGGTATGTTATGTATGCGCTTATGGAACAACTGAAATTGGTTTATCTTAATGATTTGTTAAAGTTGAGTCAAGCAGTCCATGTTTCATGTAATTTTGCTAATATTAGCTGATCAGGAAACATTAAATTAGTTTATTTATTTGACACTCAAACAGAAGAATTGAATGTGATAATATAATGGATTTTATTTTTTTAATTTTTTAATGATTATAGTGTCTGTATTACAAACGATATTTTCGACTTGCAAACGATATTGGGGGAGGAGGTGTAGGTATTATGTCTGATTTGATAACATTACAGAGGTTGGAAACTTTTCCCATTTTGAAAATACTACTTGTATCTAAGGAAACATTACTTGTACATTTTGGAAATAATACTATGTTTACAATTTTGATTTAAATCTTTTAAATATTTACTTCAAATTTCAGTAAAACTAGCTTCATTTTTTTTTTTTAAACTTTTTGTATGATCCAGTACAATCAATGAAATTATTTAAAAAAATTTATATTCATGATCTTTTTGTATGTTTTGTAATTTATACATAGGTATCGAAAATATTATTAACATATACAAGGAAATCCAATTTAATTCTGCATTAGTTTCTTTGATGACTTTTAAATGAATTACAGTTATTTACAATGACCTTAACACTAATTTCTAAATCCTTCCTTGCACTACGCATATGTTTACTTTTTATAGAACATGCTAAATTATATGATTGAACAGCATCACTTCAACGGTAATGCAACAATTATTTTTCAATAAAAAAAATGCAGCTGATTGAATAATGAATTGCTTTTACAGTTGTCGTGCTTAAAAATATGTTGTTTCAAAGTGAACTTTTATAAAAAAAAATTATGGCTATTAAAAAAATAGAGAACTAGTGAAAAATATTTCGGAATGCATAACAAGAGTTAATCACCAATTGCCCATTTTTTTTAACAAGTTAATGATAGGATATGATCTTAAAATCATCTTGAAAATGGAACACAATTTCAAAAGAAACTGCTACTGCATCGCTAGACAAATCGCCCATCAAACTGTGGTTGCCAAACCACAAACAGTAAAAGCTAAAATAAACCAAAAGAAATAATGGCCCAACATGAAACTGCTGAAGGATCCAATCCGTACCAAACCAGAAGAAAAGGAGGATAATAATGCACTGGGGGACACCACCCTGTTCATTAGACAGTGAAAAAAGAGAGCCCAAAAACGTGTCCAGGTATTCTGCAGACAACTTTTTGTGCCCCAACAAGTATTTAATTGCGAACCACGCACTGCTAATTATCACGTATTGTGCCGTTCAATGCCAACGCGCCAACTGCACCTAACGAGAAGGCCGAATCAAACAATTGACCTATCAGTCATTTGCAACTCCGTTTGACAGCATTGACAACCTCAAGAAATGGACCCTTCTTGGCGAGGAGGTGTTTCGCACTCTGAAAGAAACATCAAACTGGAAGAATTGTCGGATTGGATTTTTGATGTTGATGATAAGATCGACGATTTCTGATTGGAATTTGTAAGATATGTTGAAGATTGTTATTTTCGATGTGGATAGAATTGATTTTCGATCAAATATATATGTTTAACCATCAGATTTAATTATCCAATTTTAAAATATTTACAATCTTTCAAACATGTTATTTAAAATTTTTAATTATTATAGAATAATAAAATATTATTAGAATATAATTATTCTAACTCCATTTGATAACATTGACAACCTCAAGAAATGGACCCTTCTTGGCGAGAAGCTATTTCGTACTCTGAAAGAAACATCAATTGCCGGATTGGATTTTTGATGTTGATAGATTGACGATTTCAGATTATGATTTGTAAGATATGTTGAAGATTAACGATTTAACGATGTGAATAAGAATTGATTTTGTTATTGGTTTTGAACCAAATATATATATATTTAACTATCGGATTTAAATTTGCAATTTAATCCTATTTACATTCTTTCAAAGAGTTAGATAACCTTATTAATTAAAATTTTTAAATAAGTGAATGTTTCATCAGATTTTAAGCTGATTGATAAATTAATTATAAGAAATTAACTAACGATATTGTAACAGACGTTGTAAAATTTTGTAAAAAAAGCTAATATAATATAATAATTGTTCGTAATACAAAATATATTTTAACGTTATAATAAATAAATATAAACAGTAAATACTATACAACATATAGTGTGTGTTATTTATGTGTAGTATCATCCTTTTTATTTTCAACAAAATGTTTTACACGGGAAAACTCAAGAATAAAAGTAAAACATCTTTTTCTCCCGTTCAAGTTTCTCCAAGAATAAAATATAAAATATCGCTTTTGAAATTTCAAAGACTGTTTTATGTAAAATACAGCAAAAAGTTCGTGTAGCCAAGAAGCCAAATGTTTGTCGTTGAAACAAAGGTACATGCAAAGAGAAAGATAGTGTTTATGTGCCAAACTCGACTTCGTAAACGGAGTCTAGACGATAGGGAATATTTTATGCTTTAAAGGCTATTTTCGATTGGCGGAAAAGAGTATTTTCCTGAAATGTAAATAATTTTACATCCGTTGTCAATGGTATAGCACTTCTCCCATGTTCTCATGATTTATATTGTTAAATGTTTTTAACTTAACTGCTTTTAGGAAAATAAAAATTTAAGATATAAATTCATTTTCATTGGCGGAAAAGAGTATTTTCTGAAATGTAATTTTACGTCCACTGTCAATAATATAGCACTTCTCCCATGTTCTCATGATATATATTGTTAAATGTTTTTAGCTTAACTGTTTTCAGGGAAATAAATTTCTAAAATACAGATGGATCTTATTTCTCTAGTAGTTATAAATATTAAATTACTAAAATGATAAAACAAAAGGTTTATGAAAAACCAATGATTTTAAAGTTATAATTTTTAAATAAAATAGAAAAATTATATTCTATTTAGATATGAAATTGCTTCTAAAATTTAATACTAATAAATCGAGGGCTTTTATTATTACACACGCTATATAGAACTTTGTCTACTATGAATATTTATTTGTTTAATCAGGAAAAATAATTTCAACTCAAGAAGATTAACTGAAGAGATTAATCTTAAAAGAGGAGACTAAACTTAACAATGATCTTTTAAAAACAGACTTTATTAATAATTAAATATACATTAAATGAATTAAAGGAACATGGGCATCAATATTCTGAAGACAAATTAAATTTATCAGATTTTACAGAGAAACAAATTATTTATATAACGTTATAAGAATATAAAATCAAGAAAGTTAACCGTGCATATATAGCAATGCGTCTGAAGTTAAAAAACACTAATATCAATATCTTAGTTCATTTTAATAATAGCTTTTTATCCGCATGGTTTAACAGTGAAAAATAGAAAAATTTAAATGTGCATGCATGCTAATGTCTGGCGACGAAACTAAAAATCAGTATCTGTTTGTAAGAGATGGGTTGTTTACCATGATTTGCTCAAACATATAATGATTTACAGGAGTTGTATTCAAACTTTTTGCATTCCTCCATTTCCTAGTAAGAAAATTTTATCTCCCCCCCCCCCCTTTTCCATTATAATTGATTTTTTCATTATCATTATCTTCTTATCATTTTATCAACCTAAATTGTTCATTCAATTGGTTTTATTTTGTTTTTTTACCAACTGTGTTCCTTTTTGAAAATTATTATTTATAGCTGCATTTAATTGAAATAAATCAACAAAAAATTAAATTTCTTATGAAACAATATTAAAATCCTCAAGCATTTTAAAATCATCAGACATTAATGAATTTAACATCCTTTTACAATCGTTTTTTATCTGATGTATAATTAGGAGGTTATTTTTAAATTATTAAGAAATAACTGTTTTTGATTTTTAAACATTTTTAATAACTAAATGTAAATATGCTAATAATGTAAAAGGAAAAATAATCTAATTTTTTAAAGTTTTTTTTTTTTTTTTTTTATTTGAAATTAAGAATTCTTTTATCATTTAGAGACTATGAGTGATTTTGAAGTTTATAATAATTTAAATTTTTGTTCATTAAAAAATTTCTTCGATTCATTTAATTAAGGTGATTGCATCTTTTTGTGTAGAAAATACGTCGCTCTAATTCTTTTCAATATATGAGTTTCATTTACAGTTTGAGAACCTCTGATTTACAGTTGCCTAATAAAGAGGGCTATAGTAAAGTGCATCGTAGAGAATGGGGTACTCACCGTGCGATGGCCTGTAGCTGTGCACTGCCCTGGCCGCGGCCGGGCTAGCGTAGTAGGAGGCGGGGTTGACGGGGTTCCCGTTGCTGTCGAGGGAGTGGAAAAATACGTCCACATCGTCGGGCGCCAGCAAGTTGGCCTCGCCCATGCGGGGACCGTCGTACGGCCAGCGCCCCTGCTCGCCCCCCGCGACGTCCATCTTCTACAGACCTCCTCCGTTGGGCATTCACGTGGCAACCGATGGGACCTGCAATCAGAACACACCACATTAGTCCAACCCCGAACAGCCACCTATACAGATATTGAGGACTATTTAGTGACAGCCTAAGAAATTAATAGTGTCATATGAGGAGTATGGAAAGAATAGAATACAGTACATTAGAATGGTCCAATCCAAATAACTGCAGATTGGTGAGAGATTTCACAGATTTAGGACTATTTACATTTAGGAAATCCAAAGAAATGAATAGTGTCATATGAAAAATAGACTAAAAAGGTATTTAAATTTTATTGTTAATGCCATACAGTTTGTTAATGTTGTGGATTGTTCAGGTTTTAAACCATGACTTCTTCATCATAGGTCTATGGACCTTTTGGTGGTGCGCCAACTTGGATGAGACAGAAATTCCTATCTTAATTTACACTAATCAAATATAGCGTTTCTCATACGCGATGATTAAGAAATTATACAATTATTTATCAATTAATTGTTTTATATTTTGTTCTTATTTAAGGTATTTAACTCTATTATTTGGGAAGGGGTCCATACTTAAAGAGTGTTCATGCATATAGAAAGAGTTAAGAACCACTATTTTAAATTGATGATTTTATAATTTTATTTATTTTCGCATGTAATTAAATGAGCAACGTAAAGTAGATATTATTTCTGAAGCCGAGAAATAAATGTAAAAATTTTGCATTTCCATAAGATATTCTGACAAGTGTTGTAATATAACTCAATATAGACCTGTAATGAAAAATTAAAACTCTTACATTGATTTATTTTTATCGATTGGGTATTTTATTTGAACATAATGATAGCTTTTTAAAAAAGACAATCTAAAATTTCACCTTCCCATTCAAGAAATTGTATCACTAGTTATTATGTGCTATTTTAACACAAACAACTTTCTAATGAATTTAATACGCTTTTTTATATACATAAAAAAAAGCATTAATCTTTGTAATATCTAAGAATTCGTTATAATTATACAAACTGAAACCCGCTGGCAAAAATTTATTTCATGTGATTTTCTTTGTTAAATTTTTATATTAATTTCTGATCAAATGAAGCTTATAATCATAATCAAAAATTTATCTAAAAGTAAGCATTAGAATGCTAGTTGATTATATGAAAAATTTTGTTTAGTCAATAACTTTACAAAACAAATAAGCATATTTTTTTTATCTAACTTTTTAAATGTACAATAAAACTCCAATCATTAACATGCAATTTTTAAATATATTTCTTTTTTGAAATACCTAAAAAAATCGTAAATTAATTCCATTTACAATCCTTATACTAACAAACCAATTACCCTTTTCTAATCTATTTGCATCAGTATATTAAAACTAAATCAATCGATTGATTATCTCTTTACTGGTTCATAAAAACATTTATTTTTCAGAAGGACTAGTTTTAACAGACACTGTATTACTCAAAAAGCTTTGAGCTTGTATTTGTAAACATTTTGCTAATCGAGTTCGATATTTATTTTAAACAAACAAATATGGCCTAACATTGGTCTTGGTGATTCGCATTAAATTTTGCTTTGGTAAGTTTTGTTTCGTTGGTTTGCTAAGCGAAGTTTTGTTATATTTGGAAAGTTTGATTTTATTGGTTTATATAAAAAGTTTGGTTTTTATTCTTTTGTATGGAAAGTTTGGTTTTACTGAGGAGAAATATAAATTCAGATAAAAATATGGGTTTCCTCAGTGCTTATAATTTTTATCCATGCATAAAATATTATTCATTTATTACGCGAGATAAAATATTAAATTTGCAGTGAAGAATCAAAGAAAATCTCAGAACAAAGGCACCACAAGCCACTTTTTGTTAAAATTCTTCATGAGAAATTAATTTTCCTTTCAAATTTATCTTATCCACAACCATATCAGCCATGACAAGACCTTTCGAGATACAACCGACTCTAATAGAATATGGAATCACACTGGTTGTCAAATTTTTGTTGCCACAAACTTATAATATATCAGTATATACTGGGATGCAAATGATGCCGTGATAAATGTGCGCACGTTCGGTTTTGTTGTATTTTGTTGTTGATTATCTTTAGGTAGTTTTAGGGGAAGGAATTATTCAATTCACCATCTCATCATAATGTAAAAAGCTGGTTTGATTTATGCAACATACTTAATTTACATTCTCCAGCTAGTGAATTTCTTTGAAATTACGAAGTTGACGAACCAGAACATACGCCATGTCCATGCATTTTAAGTGTGGGTTCTTATTTCAACCCAAGACTAGTTCTTCTAACTATACTGCTATTAGTTGAAATCCAGACTCTATTTTACATAATCCATTAAACCTTTTTTCTCTCCTTATCATAATCAAAAAGGTTGTACTTTAATAATGCGTACCAAAAATTTTCCGATTTAATTTACATTTTTAATAATGGCATTCCTTTTTTGCTACCTGAACAGTATGATGTAAGTAAGTTACATTAAACTGATACATTTCCATAAAAACTTTTGTATGCTTCATATTATTTAATTCAGTTTTTGCATATTTATCTACTTGCCATGAATTGTTATCAGTCACTTAACAATAAATCCAGTCATGCACTGTTTTTTTTTTTCTTTACCTCCTGGGGAAAGAAAGTGTTTGTACGTTAAAAAAATATTGTATGTTTTTCTAAAAAAAAGAACAAAAAGATGGAGTCCAATACTAATATGAAAAAAAAAATTGTATTAAATGTTAAAAATTTTTGGCCATCTTTAATATTAATACGATTTATCATCTTCAATAATTTACAAATTAATTAGAATTTAGAACCTAATGAACATTGCAAAACATTCAAAAAGTACATCATTGTGTAATTTTTACGTTTCTTATATATAACTATGAACTATGTTATATAACATAGTTATAAAGTTCATAGTAGTATATAACAGTTATAATATAGTTCATAGTTATATATATAACGTAGTTCATAGTTATATATAACATAGTTCATAGTTATAGCATAGTTCTCAGCATTAAATATATAAAAATACTTCTCATTTACAAAAATATATCATTTACATATGCATATGTAAAGAAGAAATAAAAAACCGATATCAAAGACATTGCAAACCTCTTGCAACATAATGAACAATACAAAATATTTTCATATTCTTTCTTCCTTGTTTTATAAATGTGCTATCTGGCGATTAAGACAATACAAAAAAGAGATAAGCAACAGATACCACTCATTGTGAATTTTGAGTTACAAAGAGGTGTCCAGTTTTTCAAGAATTCAATAGAAAAATACCTCTTCGAAGTACATATTTTATTGATAAAAATGTCCCAATTTGTTCTAATTCTTACCGAAATCAGTAGTATATTATAAATAATATCTTCTCAAATAATAATGATTACTATAAAGTAGTTTAATAATGAATATAATAAATAATATTAACGTTCAGAAGAATATTGATTCGATCCTCCACTAGATGTCGCCTTAAGGATTATTTGTTTCGTCAGAGTAGTTAAAGAATCGTTTGTCTTAATTTTCCTCGCAAATTTTTCAGATTGCAAAAACAGAATTGGATATCACATGCATACAAAAGACATTAAAAGAATCCGATAGATCAATTTTCTTCTTAAAATAAATTGGCTTTTCTGCAAGTCTTGCAAATTTAATCCAATAATGAGTTTTTTTTTTTTCAGTATTGTTGCCTTTGTTTAAATAGTTGATGAAAGATTAATCCCACATAAAGAATTACTTGAAGTCAAGTTGTGTTGCCAATAGCACAGATTAAATTTGTTGCATGATTTAATCATATTTTTTTTAAATAATAATTAATTCAGAATAAGATATTTATTTATTATTTCAATGTTTCTAAACTATTGTTATAGTAATTAATCAAAATGAGTTAAATAATTAACTTGAAGAAATTACCGACAAAAGATTTTCATAGCGTTGTCGTCCAACAACAAGACAATTTATTTTTAATAAGGTCAATTAGCGTTGCCAATGGCGCATATTATATTTGTTGTATGGATTAATCATGTTGTTTAAATAATAATGTTTAACTCTAAATAAGATATATATAGATTTTCCGTGTTTCTTATATTATTGTTATAATAGTTGGCCAAAATGAGTTAAATAATTAACTTATTTATTTTTATAAGTACTAAATAAAATTTACTTATCAATTAAATTGATGCAATTTTACAAAGTGAAGAATTTACCAACAAATGATTTTTAAAAAACATTGTCTTCCACAATCTATTTTAACAAGGTCAATTAGTGTTTCCAATAGCGCATATTATATTTTTGGATTAATCATGTTATTTAAATAGTAATGCTTAACTCAAAATAAGATATTTATGATTTCCTGTGTTTCTTTTATTGTTATAGTAGTTAATCAAAATGAGTTAAATAATTAACTTGAAGAAATTACCGACAATGAATTTTCATAGCATTGTCCTCCACCACAAAACAAGACAGTCTATTTTAATATGGTCAATTAGTGTTGTCAATAGCGCATATTATATTTGTTGTACGGGTTAATCATGTTGTATAAATAATAATGCTTAACTCGAAATAAGATATTTATTTATGATTTTCCGTGCTTCTTACATATTGTAGTCGTTAACCAAAATGAGTTAAATAATTAACTTAGTTTGTTTTTTATAATTAATAAATAAATTTACTTATCAATTAAATTGATGTAATTATAGAACGTGTAGAATTTATCGACAAAGGACTTTTATAACATCGTCTTCCACCAATAAGAAATCTATTTTAATAAGATCCTCAAAAAAACCCTTAATAAGAAAAAGATCTCAGATAAAAATTCACTATTTTTAGTTTTTAATTTTCGAATCTCATTAAATTGAAGCTTTCGCTCAATTAATTCGATGCAAAATTTCGTTCCAAATTAAAATTTTTTTTTTAACCTTCATTTGTCTTTCAAAAATGTCTAATTAACATTAAACTTTTATTTCATTTTATTTTATGTATAGAAACGAAACATCTAGATTGCGATTTTAATTAATTATATGAACGTAGACTATTTTTACTGTTTCTAATTTAATATTTTTAAGTTATACTTTAAACATTCGAGTTTTATGTATTATTAATTTAAAACATACTTTGCAATCATATTTCTGATAGACAAGTTTATATATTTCTGGGGAGCCAAACATAACATTGATTTCTAATAATAAAATGCCTTATTTCTTGCATTAGTTTAGAAGAGCATTAGAAAGAATTACGGAGAGATTAAGATAGGGAAATCTTATTTCCCATACTTACACTTTAATCTTTTGTTTTGATACATAATTAAGTAATTGTTTCTAAATGATACGAAATTTGAAAACTTTTAATCACCTGCAATCATGTAATATTACAATGAAAAACCTTTTGAGTAAATCGCTTAATTGATTTGTATCGCACATTAAATTATAAACCATTTTTTTTCTTGTAATAATTTTAAATAACTCAAACTAAACCTTAGAAATATTTAATGAAAACCATTTATTAAAATAATTAGGGAGAAACAATATAACGAATCAAAATGTTTTGTTGAAAATCATTTGAAATATTTTATGCAGAACAACGAATTAAAATTTCATAATGTTCACACGCATTTTTTCTTTTACATGTCACTGTATTAAGCTGCATATTTAATATTTAAACTTAAGACGTCAATGTTCCTTTTTATTATTTCATGTTCATTAATGCTCATTATTTATTATTCCATGTTCATTAATGTTCATTATTCATTATTTCATGTTCATTAATAGTCATCATTTATTATTTATGAATTCATTTTAAAAAAAATATTCTGAACTAATTTTACAAAATTTTTAGTACATCTATATATTGTTAATGCGATTTCATAAAAAATTAAAATTTTCTGAATAAATCTGCAAAAATTTCACGATAATCAAATGACAATAATAATATCATCATCGTTATCATCAGTGTAACAGCCCCATGGTGGGCCAAGGCCGTCTGCCTACTGGCAGATTTCGAGACGGGAGATATGTTTCTTTTACGGGGTAAGTTTGTCAGGCTTGCGCCATTGCTGTACAGCCATATTAGACCAGGTCGTACAGTTTAAATTGGATTCGAACCACTACAAACATCCATGGTACCGTCATGACTCGCGCCCAAAACCTGTGGCACAAAGAGCCCGTGGCCATTATTAGCCCCTAATAGTAAATATATGTAACATAAAAAGCAATATCAAACTAGTTAAATTAATCAATCTCAAAATGAGCATTGATTTTTCACAACAAATCCCATAGCAACTTAACCATGTGTAATATTTCAAATATGATTTTGATGCTCCTCGTTACAAATTCATCCATAATCTCTTTTTATTTCACCGCATAATCCCCTTAAATCAAAGAACAGAGTGGGAAATGATTTACGTCTGTCCAATTAATATTTGGTGTGGTTCATTGGGTACAATGGTTTGTAGGCCTCTATATGGTTTCAACACGTTCCTAATTTCCTAATAAAGAGGATTTATAGCAAAAAATAAATAAAAAAAAATTTTTGAGTGATGCCTGCCTAGTCTGGCTTTTCCTTGTAAAATCGGATTTTGGAGATAATGCGGCAAAAGAGATCAGTCGCGCTTTGTGCACCTCGGTAAGCAAGAAAGGAAAAGTTAAAAACGACAATTAAGTGGTTTTTTTTTTTTTTACAAACGGTTGGCATTGTTTTCTGGTATTGATTTTCGGTATTGTTTTTCCCATTTAGTCATCAATTTTCTACAAAAATTCTGAATTGTTACATCTGTTTTTTTATTTTATGTTGTGTTGTAATAAAACAAAAACAATTGAATATTCTTGAGATATATATGTTGTTGTAATTAATCAAATATGTGATCTTAAATTTGCAAAATAATTGCAAATTATTTTAGGTATATTTTTTTAATGTAATTCAAGAAGTGCGTCATTATATTTAGATTATAAAACTAAACATTAATTCTAATTTAAAAAAGTATTTACATATTCATGTTTGTAAAAGATTAGCATTATCTTTCTAAAGAAGAAAAAAATGGGCACAAACTTAGAATATATATAATTGATCAAACTATACCATATGAAATACATGCATCAAACAATCCTGTTCGGATTACACAGAATGGCAACTGTTATAATTAGTTAGTGTAAATATTACTGTTATCAAATCAAAAGATTTTGATTTTTGAAAGTAAAACTATCTTTTATTGCTTGAATTTTGTTGAATTTCCCATGTACATTTTTGCTGAATTTCATATATACAAGTTTATTTTTTTAGTTTTTAATTTTTAGTCGCTTTCTCACTTGAAAAATAATTAAAGTTTATTCTTTAAGATTCCATTTAACGAAATGTGTGAAAATGTTTAAAGAAAACTCGCCAAGAAATTACTCAAAATATATATTATTAAAAAGTTTCAGTTAATAATATATCCATTTTTTTTTTTCATTTTCGTTGAGAAAATAATTAGTTTCTATGTCTAAAGAAAAAAAAAAAAAAAATGCGCAATACTAAACATGATAGAATGAAATATGTAATATGAGACAGTAGAATGATATATGGTAGTATGAAGTATGGTATGGTCTTAAAAATAGTTATTTTAAAAGACTATTCATATTATAATAGTTATTAAAAAGGAATCTTTACTAAAATTTTTAAAAACAGTTATTAATTCTTCTATCTGGAAATACAGATTTAGATGAATTTAATTAATAAAATATAATATAAAAAATCTATACATTTTAAATGTTAACTCTAAAAAAAACCATTGTAAAAATGTAACATACAAAACTCATTTGCATAGAAAATTTTCAACTTTTTTAAAACTCCCATTTATTTTTGTTACTAAAAAAAAAAAAAAAAAAAAAAAAACAATATCCCAAACAAAAGCATTAAAGATTTATAATAATTAAATGAAATTCACCAACTTTTATTATTAATAATTATTAATTCTACGTGTTTTTTTATTTTTTGTAATAAAATAAATTTATTTCATTTCAAGAATCATTCAGTTTAAATATGCAGAAGATGGTGAAATTATTCTAAATCTAATTTTAAAAATCATTCACAAAACAAACCACGATGCATGAGGAAATTATACACACACAATCACTATTTAAAAATGCATGATATTCACTTTCCGTACTTAATGACCAAGACCATTATAAACGCCTTAATTGATGCAATAAGGTCAGAGCGAATCATTTAATGACTTGGCGTTAATAAAGGCATTTCATTATCGAAAACCGAAGTACCTACATGCGAGATAAACAGGTTCAACAAGACGATCTTCTAACCATAAAATTCTACAACTTTCGAACACTTCTGGAAAGATTTTGCATCCCAAAACGAATAAAGGAATGCACCAGCATTCGAAAAAGTGTGTTCCTGCATCCAAAATGAAAGACTTCTGGTTTGTTTTTCGATTTATTTTTTTGCATCACTGAGTTTTAAAGATAAGATTAATAACCAAGAGCATGTAAAAGTGGATGCGCTATCTAACCAGCATTTAACAATGTTGATTGCTGATTTCTATAAAGATACACATCGTAATGTAACGAGGAATAGAATCAAGGCGGATATCTATTTATATCTACAGAGATCAGTGTTCGATTAAGTCGCATTTATAAAAGACCCGAATTAAATTGATAGATTAATATCCAATAAAAGTTGAATATATTTGAGATATATTGGATTTATATAACTGGTGGATTGGATTGGTGGATTTATATTGAATTTATATATCCTAGCTACTAAAATATTACGAATTTGAATTTAATTAATGATTTAAAATTAATATTCTTTTAACCATCAAAGATTCAGGTTTGAGCAGAAATTATGTACAATTTATAATTGAAAATTTTAATTTTGAGTCTCTATATAATTCTTAATAACGTAGCGAGAGCTATTATTCCACTATTCGAAATGATCTAAAATCATTTATTCGTTTTGTAAGTTGTAAAGTGCAAAGTTGTGTAGGTTATTGAAGTACCAAAAGGAGTATTTTAATTCATAATTATGTACTTCCAGTACATAATTATGAATTAAAATGATTAATAAGAAAGTTTACCAAAAATGAATTGTAATTATTGAATTTGCAAATTAAAACGTTGAAATTATTATTTTTTAACCATCAGAGATTCATGAGCAGAAATTTATGCACATTTAGTTTTTGAAATTTTTAATTTTATGCCTCTATATAATTCTTAATAACGTGGTGAGAGCTAATCCTAATTATTCGAAAAAAAGGATTTAAAATCATTTATTTGTTTCATTAAGTTGCAAAAGAGCAAAGTACCTCCAGTACATAATCATAAATTAAAATGATTAATGAGAGTTTACCAAAAATGAGTAAATAAAAATTAATTTTTGAAAATTGTAATTATTAAACAATTGGTAAGTATATATAAATTAAACTATATTGTTTTTCTGTTAACTGGCACAAAATTAATTCACTTTATAATTAATAAAATATAATAATCAATAAATAAATCCCAATTTTTTGTGAATTTTTTTTTTAAATTTTAAATATAAATTCAAGTACTGTAATTAATGTCTGATATATAAGTATAAGTATCTGATATCTATGTATAAGTATCTGATATACTTATAAGTATCAGACATAGATAGATTAGTTTTTTTCTTTTAAAACAGTATTTGAAGACTTATAATAGGATTAAATAAAATCACAAATATAATAAATCTCGGAAGTATAAATAAATCAAATTACTGTGTTTTTCTTCTAAAAAAGTGTCAATCCACCTGAATAGAATGGCGTGCGGAAAATCATCAATATTTTAGCGTGATCTTCATTTTTTTTTTCCTTATATGGCAGTTCATTAGTTAAGCAAACATGGAAGTTATTCATTGAAAGGTATTATTCTGTTTTTTTTAATACTTTTTCGTGTACTTATCAATTTAGTGCTGTTAGAAGATTTTTCTCTCAATTACAAAGGCGGCTTATTAGTAAAAAACTTGCTCGCGTTGCTTTATAAGGAGCGTGCAAAGCTCCAAGATTAATGAATGCTACGCAGGAGTTGGCAATATTTCCTTTAAAAGATTCGTATTAACCAAGTAATTTTATGCAAAACCTTTAAATATTAATTGTAACCTTCTCTAAAAACATATTTTTAAGTAAATATAGAAAGTTTTCTTTGGATTTCTATAACTGTAATCGATGGATTTCTATAACTATAACTCTAATGTCTCCTTCAAACATCAGAAATTTTTTTTTACTATAACACTGACTTAAAAATTTTGTTTTCAAGAATTTAATAAATCCAAAATCTGTTGGAATAGTTAGGGATATATTGAATTAATCTTATTTAATAAGCAATAATAAAAATTATTCAATGTATTTTAATTCGTCATTTTCAGTACGAATTGTCTTTTTTTTTAAATTTATGTTCTAATTCGATTTGCAGAACACTGTTAAAACACTACGTTTTATTGCTGAAACATCTGTTTCTATGTAGAATAGTCTATTAGAATAAGTCTATTCTAATATTTAGAATAACTTTGTAAATCTATTATAGTATGTAGCATAGTTTTATAAGTCTATTCTATATTAAACATCAATTTCATAATCTTATTTTAAAAGCACTGTTAAAAATAGCATTTTCCATTTTTTATAATAGCGAGTTTTTCTAATTTTTCGCAAAAGAAAGTTAAAATATTTAGATGCAATAGAATTTCCTCTTCTTTAAAAGATAAAAATGCGATTTTTTTAGCAAAAAGCAAATTAGCCATTTTAGGTATAGGATGTTCAAAAATGGTTAGTCATTAAATGAATGCGTAAATCTATTGTTGAGCTGAAACAATTTGTAATTGTTCAATTATACGAAAAATAATCCAGTATTTTTAAACAGTAGTACTTTATTTAGTTTCTCTATGAGAAATACCTACTATGCAGTGACAATTTTGGGTGAAATATTTTTTTTTGTTCTATATAATAATCATCTTAGAAAGATTTATATTAAGTGTTGCTGTACGCATTTTCTACATTGAAAAGCTAAGCAGTTTCATGTGTTCTGTTGTTAACTAACCAAAGTAGAAATAAAATGCATTTTCACGCAGACGAAATATTTTATAATTTTTATATTTAAATTTTTGATATATTAAAGTTCAAAAGGCAAGTACTGTGCCATGAATTTGTATATATTATTATACCATGAATACATTATTAAACCATTAATGCACTATTGCATTATTGTACAATAGAAGATATTATATAGATTGTACATGTAATTTTCGCTTTTTATTTCAATATACATCTGTATCTTCAAAGTATGGTATTTTCTCTCAAAATACTTAAGTGACATTTTATCGACAATGTACAATGTGTTAACAATGCTCACGATGTGTTAATTATTTAAACTTTATATTGAATAATTTCATACTAAATAAGACATTAAAACCATGTTTACATAACAATCAAAACAAAAGTCTAAAAATGTTCTTTCAAAAAAATTTTTATAAAGCAAAAGGGAAAGAAAAACATACGACTGAATGAAATATTACATCAAACGAATTGAACAGATATCAACTTGTCTACTTTACAAAATAAACATTAACGCAACAAAAACAACAACAAAAAGTGTTGTTGGTTTAAGCAATTCACACAGAAAACAAGCCGCATCTGACATGGGGAAATGATTGGTGGCGCAAAATCGACAATCTTGGTCGATTGCTGAATTACGCTTTGATTAATGGAGACTGACAGAGAAAGCTGTCGCTACCGCAAACCCGAGCGGCAGGGGTCTAATTCATCCGTGGAACGGTGCGAGGTGGGGGCAGACATCCCCTTCCCACCAATTTTCGTCTGCTGCACACAGGTATTGTTACTTTGCTGGTTACGAGGCGTTTTGTTGGTATGAAATATCTAAGCAGAGGTAACCCTTTCATTGTTCTCCTTTAATTCGTTGTCATGCATTAGCTAATGACAAAACCGAAACGAAAGTAGCTGTCTAATTCATCCGATATGATGGGGTGGCAGATCCTCCACTTCCCAGTAATTTTCATCGGCGCACACGTATTAAATATCTAAGTAAATGTAACATTGTTCTCCTTTAATTCGTTGTCATACATTATCCAATGACAACCGAAACGAAAGTAGCTGCCTAATTCATCCGATATGATGGGGTGGCAAATCCTCCACTTCCCAGTAGTTTTCATCGGCGCACAGGTATTAAATATCTAAGTAAATGTAACATTGTTCTCCTTTAATTCGCTGTCATGTATGTACCTAATGACAACCGAAATGAAAGTAGCTGTCTAATTCATCCAATATGATGGGGTGGCAGATCCTCCACTTCCCAGTAATTTTCATCGGCGCACACGTATTAAATATCTATGTAAATGTAACATTGTTCTCCTTTAATTCGCTGTCATGTATGTACCTAATGACATCCGAAACGAAAGTAGCTGTCTAATTCATCCGATATGATATGGAGGCAAATCCACTTAACAGTAATTTTCATCGACGCACAGGTATTTCTGCTGTCTAATTAGTAGGGGTTTTGTTTGAGTCAAATACCTAAGTAGAGGTAACCCCTTTATTGTACTCCTTTAAATCCTTGTTATGTATTTCCGAATGTATCAATTTTTAAAACCGAAACGAAAAGTAAAGACCAAGATTATATTGATAAAATTTTTAAAAATTTGTTATTGTTAATTTATATAAACTTCGCGACAAGTACGCATGTACAATATATCGGAAAAGTGGGAATAAAATATTTAATAGTGATTGTTTTAAAAATATTTTTATTAAACAATTGTGTGAATTAATTTATTATAGAAATCCTTACCGTTGGTATAATAGGCAACAGTGTAATACATAAAGTAGAATAAATTACAAAGTTAGGGTATTGTATAGTTAATAGTAACTTAAGGTATATCATGTCATATATTTAAGTAAAATGTAATTTTTAATTAATTAAATTTAATTGAAGGAAATTTTAATAGAAATTATCAACAACTAAGACGTCATTGATCAATAAAATATTTCTTAAAAAAAAAAAGAGTATAGTTGATAGGGATTAAAAATAATCTTTCAATAAAATTTTATCTTTATCATAACTTGAAATTGCATTGTTAGCATTGATTGAAAAAAAGAGAGTTGCTATTAAGAATTACATATACACTAATTGTTTTTTGAATTAAAAATTCATTCAACATTTAAAAAGAATTTATTAAATGATATAAATATGTTATATTTACAGATTGCCACAAATATATAAGTTAAAAAAAAAATAATGAACTGTGAAATCAGAAAAAATGCCCATGAAAATATATTGGGAATGTTTCATTGTATTTCAAATGTTAGAATGTTTAACAAAATGTATTTCATCCAAAATTTTAAAAGATTCTCTTTCTGTAGTCTTGTTGAATGTACCTAGATTATTAGGGTGTAAACATTTTTAGTTATGTCTGTTTTTAATACTTAATAATAGTATAATAATTAAGTAATGTTTGAACACATAGGCAAAAAAGCTTTTATGTTAAATAATTGAATGAATTTGTTTCATTGATAAATTTATATAGCATTGAAAACTCAATTCAAAGGAGGAATATTAAGTTTATAAAGTAATTATTGAAATAAAAAACAAGTATCAAAATTTATATTGAAAAATATTTAAATCGGCACTTAATAAAATGAGAACTATTCAACTAACACAGGAAATGGAGCAAAAACAAAATCAAAGGAAATGTCAAGAATGTTGATCAGATTTTGATCTTTTGTTTTGCACATTTCAATATCCTGTAGAAGTGGTAAAAAATAAATAAATAAAACAAATAAAAATAAAAAAAAAAATATCGAGAAAGATATGAAGAATTTTGAAGTGTAGTATATTAATCAATCGATTTCATTATAAGACATGTATCCCAAGAATTGGGATTTTATGCTGAAATAAGTTGAATATGCTATAACTAATTTTTAAGTACATGGGTAATGATTGAACATAACCAAATGAATGCATTTATAGATTTTAAAATATAGATTGTAAATATATAAAGTGTCTATGTAGGACGCATAAAGTATATGCTCAGCTATGTTACAAAAAAAAATATTAAAGCATGGTATAAGACTTAAATTCTTCTTGACAATCGCAATGGTAAATAATCTTGACATATAAGGACATATGCAATAATTTACGATATTAGGATATGTTTAAATTACTTGCATTTATTTTCAGGTAATATACATTGGTATAGAATAAACGTTTCATCCACACTATGAAATTCTACAAATAATAAATAAACAAAAAGTAAATAAACATTTTATGCAAGTCGAATTGCTAAAACATCGGATCTCTCTATAAATGAGATAAATATCAAACAAAAAAAAAAGAATTTTTTGTATGAGATAACTATGTGTGTTCAATGATTGAACATGAACTCTCTCATCTTGGTGGTGTAAGTTATCCTATTAAATGTGAAAAATAATCATTGTTATACCACTAAAATAATAATTTGAATATTTTGCGTTTCTATGAAAAAACAAACACTAGTTTTCATCATAACTAATTAATTAATGTCGTTAATTAATAATATTTTTATTAAGTGCAACACTACCTCTAAATCTTAACAATAATACAAATCCAATTACTTAAACCAAAACCAATATGTGGTTATAATATCAAGGCTACATGAATAGTCGATTGTTATATAAAAGTAAACAAATATTAATGAAATATCTCACCATTTCTTGTAAATATTGCTGAAGTATTAATATCACAATCCACTCAGAAGAAGCCAATCACAAGATGGATGAACTTCAACAAAGACTACTGTAAGCGACAGAAATACTCCCTAATCCTTCCCCGTCAATTCGTCCGTTAAACGCCGGCAAATGAAATAATCTTCACCGTCAAACATCCAAAGAGAACAAAATAATTATCTACTACTATCCAACAGTAAATCACTGATAAAAAAGAGCGCGTGACAATCCCGTGTCCACTGCGGAGATTCCTTGCAGAACTTCAGCAATACCCAATGCTGCGTCAAAACTTAATCAAACATTGGAGATCCACAAATATAAACAACGCACAGTTCAACACGCACCAGCTTCGACACAACCAACTGCTCTTTTGAGAAGTGCACCAACACAGCAAAGACTAGAGGGCGGCTTCGGTGCGTGACGTCAGTCGCGAGGCGGGACTTACAGATCGGGGCCGCCTCCCGGCGATTGAACAGCAGAGTTGCAGTGGATTAGGCGTGTTCTTTGCTAAAAGCTTTTATCCAATGGTGAATGGATTTTGAGAAACGAAAAACTCAATGTAGAGACGTGGTGATTGGTGGACGGAACCATTCTGGGATGAGTCATACAAAAAGCAAAAGGCAAATAATAATTCGCCAGGATTAAAAAAATAATAATAAAAAAATGGCTGAAATTCAATTGCAAATGTGGAATCTATTGTTTTATTTATTTTATTTTGCTTGCTTTTTTCTTTTCTTTTTGATTTTTGGGGACTGTTATCTGGCTTGTTTTCTTTTTTTTTATATTGATGTCAAGGATGATAGTGGAGCTAGTTTCTGAAATAAATGCTGCCCGCGCAATTTGCGATTGTAATCTGAAGATGAAAATGAAATAAGAATCTGTGTTTTTTTAATCCTTTATAAAGTGAAGGATTGTGTTCATCACTTGGAAAAATAAGGAAATGTCGAACCTTTCGTATCTGATGGAAAAGACGAAAATAAGTTTTTTTTTTTTTTTTTTTTTTATTGCGAAAACGTGGAAGTGAAAAAGTATTTGGGGGAAAAAAACAAACTCGTTAATTTTTTTCCCTTTTAGGTACTATTACTATAATGCATTTTTAGAACAAATATATGTACTTTTTGATATGATAGTATAAATATTTTTTTTTTTCTAAAAACAATATACTCATAGTTAATTACGTGAAAGAAAATTATATCTGTATAATTATAAACCACAAATAATTAGTGCATATGTATGTGTTATAATTCTTATCCTTTACAAAATGTTTTGTGTGTGTGTGTGGGTCCTTACCTTGGTACTTCAGTAGGCTTCACATATCTATGTATGCCATATATAGACTATGTACGCCATAGAGAATAAATATTTTTTTCTAAACATAATCATAGTTAATTACGTAAAAGAAAATTATATATCTGTATAATTATATAGTAAAAATAATGTATATGTGTATATGCATATGTATATAATTCTTATCATTTACAATTTTGTGCGTGTCCTACATTGGCACTTCAATATATTCCACTATATACCATATACTTCAGTATACTCCATATTCCACCTATATATGCTACGATAAGTGAATGAATGGAGGGCATTAAGGACTTTTTAGGGAATTTGCATGTTGTATGGGAGGAAAACCGGAAAATTCCACCAAGCAGTCTGGCTTCCCATGCGAGACGCTTTACACACATTAATATAATCGCTACCCCCTACCGCCACGAGGCAGACAAGAAAGAGGTTGGGGTATGGCCAAGTGTCAAATGCTCTGGAGCTCGGTGCCATAGATTTCTGGTTCGAGTCCCGGCGGTGCCATGGATGTTTGGGTGGTTCAGAATCCGCTTTAAATCGTAGGTCCTGGTCTAATATGATTGTAGAGCGTTGTGTGTTACGTATGGTTGACAACCCTACCCCGTAAAAAGAGGAAAAATATCTCCTGTCTCGAAAACAGCCAGTAGGCAGTTGACCTTATCCCACCATGGGGCTGTTGCGCCAATAAAGAAAAAGTAAAATATATTTTTTTATGAACACAATCTTGAATTAAGAAGTCCAAAATTACTATTAGCAATTATTTCTGTGATTGACATAAGCCTTTCAGCGAGGAAAAATTAATAAATGTTAATAAATAAATATTTTTATGAACAAAAATCTTGAATTAAGAAGTCCAAAATTACTACAATTTGTCTGTAAACGATAAGAAATTTCTGGATTTTAGATCTGAAAGCATAAAAAGTGCCATTTCCTTTCACGAGATCACATTTTTGCATTAATGATCCTTTGCATTATTTTCCTCCTTTTTTTAAGTACTACAAATTTACTAGTC
Organism: Caerostris extrusa; assembly: GCA_021605095.1. NCBI lineage: Eukaryota > Metazoa > Arthropoda > Arachnida > Araneae > Araneidae > Caerostris > Caerostris extrusa. The sequence goes on from BPLR01021091.1 coordinate 71,212, forward strand.
AAAGCCTAATTTATCTTAACAACGTATTATATATTCTACATATTCTCTGATTATTCTGTAAATGAAAAGGTTCTTAATAATGCACTACATTAATAACATATGATATTAAAATATTTTTTTCCCTAGAGAATAAATAATTATTTGCAAATTATTGTATTTTATTAACTGCAACTAACGATAATATTCTGAATACTTTAATTGCAGTTAAATAAAAACATTACTATTTAAATATTATTATAATAGAGTTTTTAGAATAAAATATCTAAACTAAAATGGCATTTTATAATAGAAAAATTAATCAAAACTTTCCCTGGGGGGAGGGGGAATTCCTAGGGAGAAAAACTTATCCCTACCACTAATCTGAATCAACGTTGTGGATTGGCTATTGTGGTATGTGGATCGGATATTCCTTTTGTGGTCTTATATCCTTATTATGTGGATCTTATAATAAGGATATAAAGCCAGTTAAAAGACATAATAATTTACAATAGACATGCTTCTTTGCTTAGCTGATATCTACTACAGTAAAAAATTTATTTTATTTTTTTTTTCCTTTAGGACATAAAACAAGTTATGTTTTTATTATGTTACCATATAGATTTGAATTCTATATTTTTTTTAATTTAATTTATTTTTATTGTACTTAGGATTATATGTTCTAGAAATTGAATTTTTGCATATTTTAATATTACTCTTTGATATAAAAAAAAAAAATTTTTAGCAACTTTTTTTGTATTATATATAACCATTCTCAACTTCATCTTTGAAAAAAAAAAAAAAAAAAGAATTCAAATAATTTGCTGCGCTGAGGGGTAACATGATTCTTTGCCATAATTTCGATCCATCAAAAAATTAAACATACATGGATTTTGAAAACCGTTACCTGTGTTTTTCTTAACAAAAATAATTATATTCTGTTATTCAATAATATTATAAAGTACATTACGTAAATATTTGAAATAAATGTAGCATCTGTAATTTTACAAAAATTTAAAAATAAATGCAATATCATTAGTTAGAAAAATCATTCGCATTAATTAGTTCTGCCAATTAAAAAGATTTTTTTAATGATTAGGCATTTCAAATAAGGTTACTCGTCATTTACGAAATAAATGCATAGTAATTTCAACGCTAAAGGGATACACCAAAGTAAAACTTGTTAGAAATATTAGCATTTCTCTTAGTGAGGATTATTTAAAAAAGACACATTTTCTCAAATGAAGTTCTTGATAGATAATTAAAATATATCTTTTAATTAAGTGAGAAAATTCCTTTTTTATAACATTTTTTAGATTGATTAAGGTATCCATTTGATTTAGCGCTCATTGTTAAACATAAAATCACGTCGTTATCAAAGAATTGCAATTGATCCGAAACAAGACCCACATTAACGAAGGAGTAAATCTCTGGAAAGAGTTTTTCGGTTTCGAGGCGGGAAAATAATCAACACTTTTTTCCTTGCCTCATACAAGCCATGACTCATATCCGCTATTTTCTTTCTTTCTGTTGTAAACAATCATGCTCGTTTTAAGGACTTGATGAGATATTTTCCCTCTTATAAATTGATTTTTTTATTTTTCATTTATATGATTTGTCTTACCATCTTCTCGGGTTTCCTTAAAAATTTTCCTTTTTCCTATATACACTCATGTGCATAAATTAAGGATAATTCAGAATCACACAGAAATTGAACTCTAAAATAAAAAATTTCACTTGTAGAATTATCACACACATCTTGAAGAAGAATATGCAAATTACAGGACACCACCAGATGGCGCGGATAGTACGTCACAATGACGAGTGTAAGAGAGGGGTATATAAGGAATGGTGGCAAAGAAGTAAAATTGTTCACAAGCGCTTTAAAAGCCTTTCAGTGCAATAACCGCATAGTTATGACACAAAGGAAGCATTTGGATGATTTTTTACGTGGTAGAATTATCGGACGACTGGAATGTGGACGTACCCAGCTGGAAGTATCCGAGGAACTTGGAATCGCCCAGAGTGTCATGCCCAGGCTTTGGCAACGATTCCAAGAGGATGGCAATGTGAGTAGATGTTACAGCACAGGTCGCCCCCGAGTTACAACGCCGAATGAGGACCGGTATTTAGCAGTTACTGCCAAAAGAAACAGACGGAGCACAGCATCAGACCTGTCTCGTCAGCTCTCTTCAGCTACCGGTACGACAGTTTCAAGGCAGACCGTGTACAGACGCTTAGGCCACATTGGTCTATATGCTCGTAGGCCTGTCGGATGTGTTCCACTTACCGCAACTCACTGCCGCCTGCGATTAACCTGGAGTAGACAGCATGCATTATGGACACCGCAACAGTGGTCTTGTGTGATGTTTTCCGACGAGACCAGGTTTAGTTTGCAGTCTAATTCTCGCCGGACTTTCATATGGAGAGCGCCAGGTACCCGTTACCACCAATAGAACACCATTGAAAGACACCGTTACGGTGGTGTAGGATGGCTCGTTTGGGGAGAAATTAATCTTGGTTCCAGATAGGACCTGCATGTTCAGAGTGTAACGATGACAGGCCACATCTATCGGGATGTCATTCTGGAACAGCATGTACGTTTGTTTCGGGGCGCCATGGGTGCTGAATTTCTGTTTATGGATGACAATGCCCGTCCTCACCGTGCAAACATTGTAGACGAATGCCTTCAATTGGAGGATATCACCCGTATGGATTGGCCAGCATACTCACCGGACTTGAATCCAATAGAGCATGTGTGGGATATGCTTGGCCGACGAATTGCAGCCTGTCAACCCCCTCCCACCGGTCAATCGGAACTTCGGAGGGCATTGCTTGATGAGTGGTGTAATATTCCCCAAGATCAGATTGATAATTTGATACTCAGCATGCCTAGGCGTTGTAAGGCCTGTATTGCATCGTCCGGGAGACATACTCCATATTAACCATCATACTAACCATGTTATACTGTTTTTTGTAAATAGGTTCTTTTTTAAATTTGCTCCAGGGAGTAAAAATCGCAATTTTTATTAGTTATGTCAAACATATAGCATCTTTTTTGTTCTTTACCTTTTGTTTAATAAATAGACTTTACAAATAAGTCAAATTTGTTTTGCTTCTGTCTCTTTCTTTGCCTGAACTTCATTATCCTTAATTTATGGACATGAGTGTATATAATCACATTATTGATACTGATTACAAAAACTGATCACTCATATATATATATATATATATATATATATATATATATATATATATATATATATATATATATATATAAACCTGACCAACAAATTAAAGAAAAAAAAAAAATACGAACAACAGACTTATTGAAATAACAAAAAGAGAACTTTTTATTCCACATCATCAAATTGATTTAGATTGATTGATTAGCTAAAGAATTTAAATTAGTCAAACATTGTGAGAAACTACCATCTAATGTTCATTTACAAAATGAAGACTGTCATTTTTTGTCAATTTACCCATTTATAAAATCAATATTTTTAAATATATTTTTTTATAAATATTTTCTTATGTCTTTTGCCTTATGCTTTGCTTTCCATAAATACCAACCTATTGTTTGATAAAAACTAAGCATAGATTGAAGTGATATAAATGCCACAACATTGGTGGTCAAATTTCGTTTACATAAGTCTACTATTCCAATTATTTAAATTGATAGGCTGAATTCGTGGGAAAAGGCTGGCTTTTACTTCACACTCTCACTGTATTATGATAAGAAAAAAATTTTGAAGATCTCATTCAAAAACACATTTTAAGTCCCTTTTACCCAGAAAATCCTTAAAATAATTTTAATCAGATTTAAAAGGATATAGATAAGCTTAAATTGGCAGCTTGCATTCCAAAGATTGTGTGAAACTTCGACGGCATATTTCGTTTTAAACCATCTCTTCCCTTTATATTCCATATGAAAAAGTATTTTCAAATCCGTTTTCCTATAACGCATTATTCACGCTTCCCTCATACATTTGAGGGAATCCTTTTTTACCTTTCCCCTCACCATTTCTTTGGTCATACCTCAATTTGTATTCATTGTTATAGAACCAATCTTTGAGGTTCGTTTTCAAACACAAAAAGACTTTTAATTACATGCTGGATTTAAATATAATTTTATCCACCTTGGTATTGCCCACTCTGTTTTGTATTTATCTGAGAATTTTTCGAATTCAACCCCCCCCCCCTCGTCTCACCCCTACCTCGATGACGAATTAGTAGACAGGAAAGGGGTAACATTGGTGCCAAGCACGTCCAATCTATATATGTTTCCAGGAAGTTTGGCGTCTTAGACACTTTGAACTTTACCCCTTTCCTCACTAATCATAGTCTAAGAAAAGGTTGTCAAACAATTGTCTTGACTTTTATAACACAGGGTTAGCTAAAATCCAAGACCGGATTTTAGAATTTTATATTTTTTAAAATTATTACAAATAATACAACAATGATAAAGTAAAACATTCCAAGTATTTATTATTATTATTATTTTTTTTTTTTTGCGAATCAGTATTCGACAAAAAAATCTAATCCGTAAAGAAATTCGTTCCACATATTTGACAGTAAAAAAAATTGCAAAAGGTCCTTAATTTAATGCATCATGTCATTCTATTATGCCTCATGCCATTTACGGCATCATGCCATTATCCCTAACATAGGGGATCAGTTACGTAACAGGTACTTTAAACGATCTAACTAATCATTAAAATTCTGAACTCGAAACGATTAGTCCTTTCAGATGTCCTAAACGTTCTTGCATAGCCGCAGCCATGATTCCATTGGGGACTAGACAAGAAAATTAAGACAGTCATGAACCTTTTATTTTATTACTACTCTAGGATCGGACCATTTATTATTTTGGTCTGAACATAATAAAATAAAGTGTATAAAAGTATTGCAAGTTTGAAATGAACATGATACTCACGTCACAGGTTTGTACTTCAGCAAACAGTTTTATTATTCTGCCAATGATTTGTATGGGATCCCGCTTTGTTTTGCATTGTATTTAAAAAATTATTAAATAGGATTCCGTAGAGAAATCTGTAAGAAGGGCCTTTTATACTAGGACATAGGATAAGAAACTAGGACATAGACATAGACAGACAGACAAATATTTGTTATATTCAATAAATATGGATTGCTTTAAAAGCAATCTTATCAGTATTGCAATTCTTATCTGATTTATATTGTAGCCGATTTTAAAATGTAGCTTTTTAGATAAATATTATAGATATTCATTAAAACAATAGTTACTTATCTATTGAACAGAAGTTATTTGGGTCAATTTAGAATTAAATCATTCAATTTTAGGATTTTGTAGCTTAACGTAATGGTAAAAAAATTGCCTACTTGCAACATACTTTTATATTACATACTGCATTATTATTACTACATTATTTTACGCTGTACTATACTATGCTATTTTGCACTAAATAATTTTATTTTATCTGTATTATTGATGAGAAAGGGGAAAAAAGTCCTATCGTAGAACAATTTTCAGAACAAATGTTTCTTTTTTTAAACTCTAATTAAATGCAATTTTAATGTTTCTATAACATGCGATGCATATGCAACGCATATAACCTTCTATGTTACATGCGTTGTTATTTTTTTAACTATTTAAATAAATAAAAAATTAATTTTTTAAATTTTATACATATTTATTTTGTGTGTTGTGTATTTTATTTGCTTCTTTATTTTTGATTGGTGCAATTTATTTGTTCTTGATTGTATATTTTATATTATATGCATACTAATAAACAAATATATTTATGAAGAAATACTTATGGAAAAAATGAGAAAGTGACAATGCAGCGACAACTCTAGCTCAAAAGCCAGAGATATAGTTGCACCACTATACTGTTCCTTTCAAATAGAGGAGTGCCTTCTATTTTTATTCTATGGGTTTGACATCAACGTAGTGTTATTCATATCTTGTCTCACAAATGTGGCTCCTATAAGCTAAATTACCTTTCTATAATTATACGTTTAAGGAAAAGAAGTTGCTAATTTTCAATTATATAATAACATGCAACCCCCATAATTTAATTTATCTTCATCTTCATGTGAATGAATGCCGTACGTTTCCGAATATAAGCCGACCTGTGTATAAAAACGAGAGGGCGTTTTTCCTTCAAAATATTTACCCAAAGTTCAAAACTCGTATATAAGGAGAAACAAGTAATATAAAAAAAAAAAAATTTAAGTCAATTCCTACTTTTTTTCACTATATTGCAGAAAGTCCTTTATAAATAATTTTCATTCATTTTTTAAATTTATCTGGCGCCATCTATTGGTAGATATATCCAACTTAAATCTAAAAAAAATATAAAATTAATCAATTAAATTTAATTAATGAATTAATATTTGAAAAACTGTATTAACATCAAGTGTTATCCATTACATGTTCAAAAAATGTATTTGAATTTCAGTGGATGAATAAAAATATTTTATGAAAGATTTAAAATTTGAGCAAGATATATATAGGGAAAGTGTGCATTTATAGTAAGAATTGAATAAAGCGATTTTGTACATGAAGAGGACAAAAATTCTATCACGGAAAACATTGAATCCTGATGACATGCATCCAGACATTCCAATGAGTGAAAGCGAATTTAATGAACTTTTCTAAAACTTGGATTATGACACGGATTTTGAAGGGCTTTTGCATAAAGATTGAATTCAAAACACACAAAAGGCAAGCTAAAAAATTAAAGTAACTTTTCTTTTTACATAGTTATTTTTATGTGCTAACTATTTACAATATTCTTCTATTATTTATGGTGTACGTTTCGATACTTTTCTGTAAACATGTTACAAATTTCGCCAACAAATCAACGCTAAAAACAATTTCAAAAAAATAAAACAACTCATTTTCATAAAATGAATAACACATTTCATTTAAAATTATTATTATTATTATTATTATTATTATTTTTTTTTAAACTTAAGTACTATAAACTAACGAAATGAAAACGTACTATATTTAGAGATATTTGGCGATTTATTGCCTGCGCTCGGCTAACGAAAAAAAAAGTACCTACGTTTTTTGCTAAATTAAGTGGATGTGTATATAAGTTGATCCTTAATATAATAAATTGCCTTTTAAAAATTACGGAAGAACGGACGAAAACGATAAAATTACGAAGAAAATTACAGAAATATTCGGTACGCTTTATTTTTGTAGTCCACGTGAAAAATTTAATACTTTCCCTTAAAAGTGTATAATATAACATTGATATAATAGGTATAATACAGATGCATTAACTATTAAGAGGACTGCATTGTCTATATTTCTTTTCAAAAGCAGTATAAGGATTTCACTATGTAAATCATGTGGATGTTTGTTTAGATAATTTATAATGAAATATAGAATCTGAAGAGGAAGGTTATGGTAAGAACGTATTGAGCAAAATCTGCAAAAAGATCATAGACCAGAAAAATAGCAAGATGAAGTCAAGGAAGGTTTAGGAAAGCAAGTAAAGAATATGATCACGATTTCTGATGTAAAGAACCCAAATGACCATGAAGATGCCACTGTGAGATTTAAAGTGCCTTGTAGGCGCAATAAATATTAGTGCTTGTTCAATTTTAGCTATGTTAGTAAAATAAAGGATGTTTTTTTTGAAGGAATGGGTATTTGGATCTATATATAGATTATTTTAATAGCTCTAATACCAAAAAGTTAAACGATTCTTCTAATGGCTTACTTAATCTTCGGGATATTCATAATTTCATTTACATATTTCCTTCTGATTTACGAATAGATTATGCATGTTCAGTCGTACTTTGCAACGAAAACGTTAGTAGGTAACGTAAAACGGGTAAATTCCTGCCGACAAAATCTCAGTTATACGAAATATTTTAAAAGTTAAATCTATAAATTATCATGTTTAATGATTTAAATCATACATTTCCGAAACGCAATGCAATTCAACTAATTTTAGCAAATTAGAAATTGAAAATGCAGCTGTCCTGTTGTAGAGTATAGATAATCTTTATCATCTGCACATTTTTATTAAATTATGAAATATTACAATGCTGAATGGTATAATTCTCATTGGTAGGCAATGCTTTTATTATTGGTAACGAAAGTATTAAATAAATTTACGTGAGTAGTTCAATTTTAGTTGTTAATTTCGAGGAATTAAATTTTATGAATTTTAAGGACGAGTTTCTATTTTTAATTGTAAACTCTTTTATGCAAATCGTTTTTAAAGAATGGCCCGTCGAAATGCTGTTCCATAATGAAGTGCTAAAGAAGTTCTTGGACTACTCTTCATAAAGTGGCTTGATGACCAATTGGTTAGCGATCTGGTCTTTAGTACCACAGGCTTCAATTTTAAATCCTGGCAGTGTCGTGGATGTTTGTAGTGGTTTGGAATCCTCGTTTAACTGTAGGTCCCAGCATAATTAGCCTAAAGTGTGCCAAAAACGACCGTAGATGGGCAATTCAAATCATACTTCAAAATATCTAAAAATAAGATAGGTCTACCATGTCGAGAGAGTAATTGTTAAGTGAATTTAATAAATTATACATGGAAAATGCAACTGTCCAATATACAGAATCTGTACCTTTTCTTCTTAATTGGCGCAATAGCCGCATGATGGGCCAAAGCTGTCTACCTGCTGACAGATGTCGAGACAGGGGAGATTTTCTTTTTACGATTTAGAATTACAGCCCTAAGCTTTATAGTCCTATTAGACAAGGCTTAAAGTGGATTAGTAACAACTACAGACATCCATGGCACCGCCGGGGCTGAGTCCGCCAGAGCGTTAGTCACTTGGACATCAGGCCCGTTTTACAACTTTGCACACATTTTTTTTATTACAAGTAGTAGTATTTTTTTGTATACTCATATTACGTGGAACCTGTGAAACTGAAACATTTATTCTCGCTGATAATTTTACAAATTATTTGTTTTATATTAGATAACCAAATTATTATTAAGTGTGGAAAAAAAAAAAGTTTTTTCCCCCAACATCATTTAAAGCGAAATTTTAAAATATCTTTCGATATACTTGATTTAGTTTGGCTATACAAATTTTATGCAATACTGAAAATGAATGGAATGCCATATACAAATTTGCATGTTGTACTGCACTGATACTTTTTATAATCCGTGACAAATGACTGTGGAATATCGATTTACCATGAAGCAGAAATTTAAATGAGAAAAAAATGAAAAGAATTATTCGTTTAAAAAAGTATCTTAAACCAGCATGAAAAATAACTATTTTTTTCTTTGTAATTACTGGTGCAAAACTATCTACAATAAACTATTATGCAAAAAAAAAGTAGCTAATAACTCGCCCTATTGTGCAAAAAATGGATTTTAAGAGTGTGTCCTTAATGGACCATTGGTTGCGAATTTTAGTTTTTATGAAATCTGAAACTTAATATCAGATCTGAATTGGATATCATATGAAATTAAATCCAAATTTTTCTATCATGATTCCGTATAAATAACTTTTTTTTTCGATTATAACGAAAAAAATTATATTTTTTATTCGCAGTATATTATTATATATATATTATTACTTTTATATATTGTAATATACACATACATAGATCTTTCTGGCTCACTGATTTAAATGTAAAGCATAATTCCATATTACATAATAATATAAATAATAAATATAACCTATCATATCACTGTCTTAACTTTATTTATTTAAATAGTACTTTAGCGAGATTTGGCTTGGTTTGTCGTTCTACGGTCATTATGCTAATTAGACTGGTACTACAGATTAACTTAGATTCCGAACCACTAACAAACCTCCACTTCACCACCAGGCATTCCAATCTGAAGAAATGTTTATGTCTATGTAAGAAATGAGCACATTGACCATCAGGCCGCATTTTGGCGAGAAGAAGTGAGATAGTCTTTTAAAATACTCTCTTGAAATACTAACGAAGCACCGCATATAATGCACTAGTTTTTTCAGTTCAAGGACTTGGCTGGAATTTCGACATTTGCCATAAATGATGTGTTTTAAATTTAACTTGCTCATACTTTTGTGTTGGCAAGTATGAGCAGTATAAATCGAGGCGGGAAAGCTCCATAAAGTATGATGTATGAGTTGTTAATCAGCTATGGGCTTCTCCGTTTCAGATTTCGAGGGCACAAAGGACCAGCAATAGTTCACAGGCAGAGGTTCTTATGTTGTTGTTGTTGTTGTTACTTATCTCCCACTTTAGACATCTAGACCAAACCCCCAAACCCGTATTGGCTAAGGGTTGAAGGGGGAAGGGGGCAACTTCTGTTGTGCTGGACCACCCGTTGGTAGAAATCTGTCTTGGCTACGTGACGCTCTTACAATCATATGAGACCGAGACTTATGTCTTAAAGTGGATTCCAAACCTCTACAAACATCCATAGGAATTCGAAACCTGTGGTACCGAGCGCCTGAGGGCTAGACACCCGGTCATTCAGGCTCCAGGGCTTATTATGAAGTTATCAACCAGTTTAGTTTAGAAGGCGCTATGTTTGTTAAAGGGTTTAACTTAAAGAAGCTTGGTTTTTAACATTTAATAAACTCCCTAGAAGTGCAATTTTTTAAAACTTTGAGTAAATATAAATGCAGTAGCTATAATTATACGTACCTATAAGGTACATAAAGTATCTATATACCTATTATTATGGTATTTCCTTATTATGTATAAGTTGGAAAGCCGATGATTTTATCTGGTTTGTGTGATTTCTTATCCGAATTAATATTTTAATGGACTATATAACAAAGGAGCTACTGCGCAATTCTAGAAAAGGCAGTATTTATTAGAGAAAAGTTAAAGTGCCTTTTTAAAATAAATTTATTTATATTTTTTGCATAATAATATTTAAAATCCGAATAAATTCTAAATTATATTGTGAGTGAAAATCGCAAGATTATAAACTTTAAAACGAGCTTAAAGATAATATAACCACTAAATTTGAAGATAATAAATCCTTAAGCAATCAAAGTTACCCCTAATTCATATCGGTATGAATTTGCCCTTTCTTTTGAACCTTATTTAGAAATATATTGCCCCAGCATTATTTTGGCATTTTATGTATCATCCACTTAATTGCTTTTTATAATTCTATGAAGTAACGAATTAAAAACAATGCATTTAAATATTTAGAATTCAGGCTTTTTCTTCTTCGACGGCACAACAGCCCCATGGTGGGCCAAGGTCATCTGCTTATTGACAAATTTCGAGACAGGAGTCTTTTCACGGGGTAAGGATATGAGTTACCCCCGACAATCATATTAGACCGGGACCTACAGTTTAAAGTGGATTCCGAACCACTACAAACATCTACATGGCCGGTACTCGAACCGAGTACCAGAGACTAGCCATTCGGCCATCAGACCACAAAAATTCGGCCATCAGACCACAAAATTCGGCCTACAATATAGAAATTTTCTTTGAATCTCTACCTTACAACCATTACTGTTGTTTTAAATGCCCAATTATGATGAAGACAAAATTTTTAATGAATCAAATAGCGTAGGTTTGTATTATTACCATTCACTTAAGTCTTCTTTTAATTAGGAAAACTCATGGGGCAATATCATAAGAAACAACCTTTTTTTTTTTTTTTTTATATAGTAAATAGGTTTTTTTATTTCATATAAAATGAAAAAAAAAAAAAGAAAAGTATGAAAATTATAGAATTCTGTTGATGATTCTAATTTTGGTAAGTATCAAAGTTCTTAATTTTTTTTTTATTTTAATCAGAGAAAGATAACTAACAAAACGGAAACTTTTCGTAACTGTCACAACAATCCTTGCGCTAAAACAAGAACAGACTTCAACAAGTTTACCAAAGTGTTAAGCTCCTGCAAGAGATTTACATAAATTTTGTGTATCAGGCATCTAAGACATTTGACAAAAGAAGATTATTTACTGTTTTATGATTTTTTTAAGAAATAAGTAACAAGACCCTTTGCGCAGTTGAGGTAAACCTCTTTACAGTTAGGTGAAAAAGCTGTCTGACGATTAAATGAATTAAAATATTACTTGCAGGCTGATGATTGCAAAGATAAAAAACATTTTCCTTTTTTTCTCTCTTTAGAATCAAATTCTATCATCAAGCCAGAGTATGAATTTCTCCTAGATACTAATGGTTGGTAGAAATAATCCCACCTTTAAGGTATTCCTTTTTGATAAAGATTTTTGAAACATTTTAAGTAATGTAGGATTTTCAAAAGGGGCTTTAAGATTTTGAATGCTGATAGTTACATCTTTTGGTTTTCGGGCAAAATTTCATTTTGTCACACCCAAATCTGACTACTTTCAAAAGAATGGTATTTTTAAAATCAAATACCAAACTATTAAGATCAACCCACTAAAGCTCTTCAGGGAAAGTTTTAATTTGGAAGGCCGTAAATCTACCCCTCCCCCTCATCCTTGATTGTTTTTTCAACCCATGAAAAAGCAGTTACTTATAAACAATCAGAAAAGTTAGTTTAAATAAATTAGAAATAAGTTGTTTTTTTTATATTCAATTAAGGAAAAGTCGCAACTTCATCTATCCGTTAACTTCGTTAACTTGCGAAGTCTCAGCATGCTTAATAAATAAAGGGTATAAAGCTTTTCCACCCAAGAATTTCAAAATGACACTCAAACGTAAAAAATGGAAAAAACTTGTGTAAATTTGACAACAGTATACATTGAGCCTGAATAACCGAATGACTACCGCTCGGTGCCACAGATTCTGGAATCGACTCCCGGCGGTGCTATGGATGTTTGTAGCTGTTTGGAATCCACTTTAAGCCGTAGTACTGGTATACTAAGACTGTAAAGAGAGTTGGGTGTAGGACTGACAACTCAACCCCGTAAAAAGTCAGAGTCACGGAGCCAAGTCAAACTTCTATCTACGGGTGCTCCATCTCAACAAAAGCTACCCCCTTTCTCTTCAACCATGAGTCCATAGGGGTTCTTGGGCTTGATTTAGATGTCTACCAAATGGGATAAGAAACACAACAACAGCATACACTAAAAGATACTCTTAAGCAACATTAATTCCGTTTCAAATGATGGTCGCTAAAATGATAATGGGTTGTAATTTATCTTTTTGGCGATCACAGTATTGGTGAATAATCTCCCGTTCTAAATTGACCAAAAAGATGGATGAATTCATAACCAAACGTAAAAAAGAAGCCCATGTATTGACAATATCAGAATATATATTGCAGTTTAAAAATTTAATGACTAGAACAATTTAAAAAACAAAAAAGTTAGATAAGATTCAAAATTAGAGGTTTATAATAAGCATCTCAATATAGAGATAGAGACATACAATGTTATTTAAGTACTAAACAATTCGTTTGGTTTCTAAAATTTCTTCTTCCTTGATGGGCCAAAGCCACCCGCCTGCTGGCAGATTTCGAGACATGAGATGTTTTTCTTTTATGGATTAGCTCAGCTCTAAACTCTTCAATCATATTAGACCGGGACTTACGGTGGATTCCGAGCCACGACAAACATCCATGGCTCTTTCGGAATTCGAGCCCGAACCTGTGGCATCAAGCACTAGGCACTAGCACCCGTAAAATTTATTCAGCATGGAATAATCCAGAAAATCCAGACAATATGCTTCGTGTAATAATAAAATGTTTGCAAATAAATAAATAAAGGTTGGCATATTTTCCAATCTTGCATGTAAATAGACAATATTGTGCCAAATACGACAAATTTAAGAATAAAATACTGTACTTTGTATTAAGAATTAAAATATATATTCAAACTTGGCATTATATATATTTAAAATTGACATATATATTTCATATATATTTAAAATTGACTTTAAGACGTAAAGATTTGCAATAATTTTTTATCGAATCTTCTAAAATATATGCAAATGAATTAACTTAGTTACTGCTGCAAAGACATTTTTAATTGTTTTACTAACTGATGATAAGTGGCATTTAATTTTTGTACAGATCATTCTAATTTTCTCTAGTTAATTACTTTGACTTATATAAACAAAGTTATTGTGTGAATTGAAATGATTTCAAATAACATTTTAAATGGAATAAGCAACCAATAATAAATATTTATGCAATGCGATGATACTTGGAAATTTTATTAGTGAATTCTATTTACCTATTGAACAGTATATAAAAAATAAGGTGAATGTATACCTATTCTAAAAGTTGAATATATACTTATTAGTATGTATAAAAAGTAGGTGAATGCATGCCTATTGTAAAAGTTGAATACATACTTATAGTAAAATATCTATGGGTGAAAAGTATGGTATGTCCATACCATGCATAAAACACTGTGAGAATGCTATTTCAAAGACAGTGTAATGCTGATTTTTGCACCCTTCCGTGCATAACAATCCATTAGTGCGATAGTCAGTTGGCTTTTACATTTTGCATATTCTGCAGCAATCTATTTCCAAGTAAGGAAGTTGAAGAACCATCTGTCAGCAAACTTATCAGTAATTTCATTAAATTACACCCACGAAGAGTAAAAAAACATGAGAAAAAAAATCACTTCATGAGATAACAGTGTTCCATATTCATACCATAGCTAGCCTAACATTGAAAATCAATTCCATTCCGGATCTTTGGTAATATATGTTGTCGCTTAATATTTCATTGTTTCCATTAGAGACACTGGTTTCCTAAGAAAGTTAATGCACTTTCTGTTTATTTTGCATTGCAAAACAAGTCTTTGTGGTTGTATAATTAGGTGATGATTGGCGTAAATGCATGCGTGTTCAAGAGATTGTCGTTTGGACCCTCAAGTGGGCAGCGTTCCGTCTAAAAAATGATCGAAAAAAAGTGACAAGCGTGGAAAAATGGATACTTAGTACCTCAGGAACGCGCAACGGTGCGTGGAGAGGTGCTTCGAATCGCTGAAACAGCGAATCTGCTTGCTTAATTAGAATATTGATTCTACTTGAACATGAATGTCGGAACTTGTCTTCTACACTTTAGATGCGCACGACCGATTCATTGAATTCGTCAACTCTATTCAAATTTTTTTCGCTTTTTCCTTAAATAAGAAACTAAAACGAGTTCAGCATATTTATACAAGACTAACAAGAGAGTTTTATGAAATAATTAATTCAGTAAATTTTATGTTGCATCCTTTCAAAAGCAGAAGGATTTATCAAGTAATATTAAGTTCCTTGTACGAAATATTAAAAAAACATTTTTATTTGGTATTTATTTAATATTATATATATAATATTAACCCTTGCCCTCGAGGGCTCCGGAGCGGAGCCATTTAAAATTTGTCTTCAAGCTCGAGGACTCCGCTACGGAGACAATGCAAATAACAATATAAATAATGCGTATATCAAATTTACATGTGAATATGATCTTTTCACTAAAATCGCTTCGAGTTGCCGGTAATACGAACGAAAAAACCTCGAGTGCAAAGGGTTAAATAAAGATCTTGTTATATAAAACCCTTATTAGATCCATTTTGGTCTATGGCTCTGAAGCACGGACTTTGGTAAGATATGATGTGGCCCATTTGGGTATATTTGAGCGGAAGATTTTAAGGACTATTCTTGGAGGTGTTAGGAAAAGTGATCGTTGGAGAAGGCCGTACAATGCAGAAATTTATAAATGCCTTAAAGACCCAAATATTATAAAGTTTATTAAGATATAAAAAGCTCTTATTAGACCTATTTTTGCTCTATGGCACTGAAGCATGGACTTTGGTAACATCTGATGAGGTTCATTTTTGGTATATTTGAACGGAAGATTTTAAGGACCATTCTTGGAGCTGTTGAAGAAAATGGTACAACGCACAAATTTATAAATTCTATAAACACCCAGATATTATAAAATTTATTAAGATCTATAGACTAAACTGGGTTGCTCATGAATTTATAATAAATGATTTAAATCTGTAAAAGGCTCGTTTTGGCAAAGCCACAGGGACAAAGAGGAAGAGGACGACCAAAGTTGTCATGGATGGACACAATTGAAAAGATTTTGTTGTACGGTTAAGAATTGGAGAACCACAGTACCATTAAGTTGTACAATAAACAGTATTCCCTGTTAAAGTAGTTCTATTTAATATAAAGTTGTTTGCAATTTTAGCTTGTTTTCCGATCACGAGCGAATAGCTCACAATTGTTTTATTGCGTGCAAATAACTCGCAATTTTTGATTGCTACAACAAGTAGGTTTTGGCAGCTTGTAGAATAATGGCATAAAATATCTCTGTAGGGAATCTTTCGAAGTCAAGAATACTGTTTTTCATAATTTGAATTTTCCGCTTTGCTATTTCAGAATCAAAATAAAAAATATGAGTAATTAGTTTTGCAATACTTCTAACATTAACATTTTGTATAATTTTAACTAAAAATTAAATAATTTGTTAAATACTAGATATGTTTGGTTTGGTCTGTCACTCTACGGTCATTTTGTGCAACGATTTGGGCTAATTAGACCGTGACCTACAGTTTAACTTGGATTCCGAAACACTAAGAAACATCCATCCAGAATTTGAACCTGAAGTCTGTGGTACCAAAGACCAGAGAATTAGTCAATAGGCCAACTGGCCACTAAATACTTTATGAATTTGCTAAATTTTAATGCAATATGACACTATAATTATGTTTATTAAAAATTTTAATGCATCTCATTAATTGTTATCTTTATTCAATTGCTTATCTTCATATTTTTTACAATGTAACTGAAATTTAAACTTGTATAAAAAAAAACAGGCAATCAGAAGACTGAAGAAAAGCAGGCTTAGAAAATTTTTAAATCTGTAATTTCTCAAATACTTTAGCATTGCAATAAACCAAATATGCAACCGTTCAATCAATTTTATTATAAAAATAAAGTAATTTTATTTTCATTTAAAAAAAAAGTTTTCTCCAATGATATAGTTCAATGGTTCGATGGCTGTACTAGTTTCCTGTGGTTGCATAAACAGCTTAAATTTCCACATCATCTTATTATGTTTTATAAACAATTGTTGTAAAAACAATATTTAAAATTAAGCAAATGAATTAGCCAGTACAAAATTTAAAGTTAAAATAAATAGCTAATTAAAAAAAGGAAGCAAAGCATTTAAAATTTAAGTTTTTCCTGTTGCTCAATAGTGATTGGTTAAGAGAAGCAAAATTGTGAAGAAACATAGATTTAGCTTATCACCGTATAAAATTGTAATAGATTGGATCGTCAATATTATTTTTCTATAATTATTTGACTTGCAACCATAAAAACCAACATTCAATTTTATACATGCATATCTGGGGCGGAGGGGTTCATTCTCTATATTTGCGTGGCACGATGTGGGTGCAGTTAACAAGTCTCTAGTGGTGTATTCTAATGCTGAATCTACTATAGTTCGACCACTGACTTTTGGAAAGGAATCCATCTGTTTTAAAGGCAGAAGCGAACAAATTTATTATTGTTAAATTTGAGGTTTGGTTTGCCGTTCTACAGTTATTTTATGCACACTTTAGGTTAATTAGATCGAGACCTACAGTTTAAAGTGGATTCCGAACCAGTAACAAACATCCATGCTACCCCTAGAATTCGAACCTGAAACCTGTGGTACCAAAAGCCAGAACACTAGCCAATTGGCCATCAGGCTACCTTATTATTGTTAGAGATTCTAGTCAGATCAGCTCGAAGCAATTTTAAAAGAAAAAAATATTTAATAGTTATTAAAGATTTTTTAATTAAATTTTTCTTTTGATGTTATATAATTAAAAATTAAAATAAATTATTTTCATTAAAATAGCACCAAAATTATCAATTATCCATGCAATCGGTGGTGGAACTTTACATATCTGTTTCCCTACATAGTGGCGTTCTACTGGCGAAGGTTTAGTTTGTCGCTCTACGGTCATTTTTGGCACACTTTTAGGTAATTAGACTGGACTTACAGTTTAACATGAATTCCGAACCTCCACTACTACTAGAGTTGAGTTGCCCCTTTACAGTTTGGGAATGGTGTGGATGAGAAGTTGATTGGGCTCTGTGATGCTCTACGATTATATGAGACCGGAACTTACGGCTTAAAGTGGATTTCGAACCACTAACAAATAACCATTCCATCGCCTGGATTCGAACCTGAAGTCCGTAGTATCAAAAGCCAGAGAGCCTAGCTCATTGGCCCTCAGGGCCCTAAAAAATCATGCAACGGCCGGGAAGTAAGAATAATAGTAAACACAATAATAATAACTTTAAATTTTTTAAGTCAAGTTTCAATTTTTCACTTCAAAAAAAAAAATGTCTATAGTGGGTTTAAATCTAATATAGGGATATATAATTTTATATGCGGCCCGCATAGTTATGATGCATTTCCAAAGTGGCCCGCAAGATCATTTGGGTTGGCCACCATTAATTTAGGGATTCATTTCCCATTTCGGGATCAAAGATTTAAAAAATATTTAACCGCATAGATATATCAACCGCATACATTCAATGCATATAAAATGAAAAAACATTCAGCAACATTCAATGCATATAAAATGAAAAATATACAGCAACATCAATTTTGAAGGAAATAATTAAAAGCTTAATCCTTTATCAATACTCTAATCAAGCTATTAGTTAACTTTTGTCTGTAATTATTTATTTAACTAATGAGATTATCCCTATTTTGTAAACATCTGGATTTCTAAAACTCATATTATTCATTCCGCTTGTTGTGATATTTTATGTGAACTGCGTCAAAGCATTTAATTCTTTCACAATCTGGAGCATGCGTGCGAGTATGGCTGCTTACAATGGTTCGGCATTTAGATAATCTCAATTAAAATAACTCGACTTTAAACAATAACGAATGCTTAAAAAAAGAGGTTTATAAGAATTAC
Source organism: Caerostris extrusa (assembly GCA_021605095.1). Taxonomy (NCBI): domain Eukaryota; kingdom Metazoa; phylum Arthropoda; class Arachnida; order Araneae; family Araneidae; genus Caerostris; species Caerostris extrusa. Next base: position 89,996 of record BPLR01021091.1, read on the forward strand.
GAACAAAAGTAAATGATCCATGCAAGAACAAAAAAATCTATTAAAATTATCTTGCTCGAATTATAAAAACATATTCGGAATGAAAAATATCTATTTTCTATATTTTTAAAGTTATTTTTTATGAATTAATTACGCACTTTATTAAACGTGTACAAAACTAATGAATTTATATGAACCTATGGTAATTTAATTTTTAAATCTTAAATTTTTATAATAATTTGGTCAGAAATATTATTTTATTCATCTTTTAAATTATTAAAATTTTCTACCTAAAGGAAATAACCACTTCAACACATTGAACAAACGCACAATCAAATATGCATAATATATTTCCTTTTTTTCTTTTTATAGGACTATTGCATCTTCTAGTTGTTTATTTAAAAGTAGCTAAAAATTCCTACTCGTATTAAAAACGTTTATAATAATAATAACTACATCACGAAACATTTTAATATACATTACATGCACATACATATATATATACATATATATTACATATACATACGATATCAAATATATAATAATAACCACGTTTTCTTCAGTAGGAATATTTTTAATAATTACGTACACCATGTTTATATCGTACATATATATACTATATATGCATATATATATAACATATACGTACGATATCATTTATATAATAATAACCACATCGTCAAACCTTTTCTTCAGTAGGAATATTTTTAATAATTAGGTGTACCATGTTTGTTTATATATTATATACTCTCTTGCTGATACTTACTATAAACTCTCTTCTCTTTACTGATAATCGGCCAACAAAGTTCAACTCTTTCAAGTATGACTGTTTACAGTTGGTTAGTATCTACATAGTTACCAGTTGGATTTCAGAGTAGCTCATATTAAAAGAAAAAACGATATCAAATATATTATAATAACATTGATCATATCATAATTTCCTAAATAAATTAATAATTATTCGTGATGCATCTCAATCAGATTTACTTTTTATTCACGAAACGATTCTCTCGAACCCAAAATGGAATCCTCGTGAATATTTAGTCACTAATGGCACCATTATTTTACTATTATAGGATTAAAGATATCTATTTTTGGAATGCTTTTTATTTGTGGTACACTTTTTTTATAAACATATTTTAAAACAGTTAAATTTTTATGAAAATTGGGACTGGGGGGTCCAAAAAAAGATAATATTTGAATATTTTCGTTACGCAGTAATGCTTCCATATCCTTCCATAAAGCAGTTTTAAGGCCTTTTTGGTTCCACCGCTTCGATACCTATTGTTTCGTGTATATATAAATGTAACCCTAACGGTTCTTTAAAATTCTATGTGAAACAGTAAGTACCTAAAAATAAAATCACAGATTATATACCCATCGATATACCGTGCATAATATTTAAATATAAAAATAATTTCTTCCATGCCATTTAAAATACATATACATATAAAAAAACCATTAAAAGGCATCCCCAACCCTTTCAAATATACCGCTCTGCGATACCAATCGCATCGCCAGAGTACCTATTGTGTGTGTAAACTGTCATATGATCAAATTATCCGGTAATTTATGAGAAAAGATGATACATTCTTATCAGCAAAAGAGATAAATCGCAGTCTTTTTTTGTGATCCACACCAGCGCTTCTCCACTTAAAGACACAAATACAAGAAAAAAACAAAAAAACTTTCCAAATTTCTTTATATTATTTCTAAAAATAGCCACCACCCCTTATTTCCATCCTGTTTTATTTAAAGATCGTTTATATATTTGTGGTCTTTGCTTATCTTAAATGTCATAACCGCTCGGACACGGTCTGATGGACCCCCCAACGTACCCAGTCCTTGGGTAGGTACTTGGGTATTCACCAGCAATCTAAACTATTATTAGGTTTAAAAATAGACGATTCCCATAATTTGGGCATCCATGTATCCAGTTTTGTATCTTTTATTGGACTACGTCCTTTTAGGTTGAGTAAGCCGAACCAAGTTGAAACTGGGAGGTTTAGGATAACGAACTTTTATTCGTTGGCATACAGGTGCAGGGATGGCTGTTGTTGGAATTTCCTCTGAGAAAAGTAGGCATCTTTTTTGTTGTTTATTTGTTGATAATCGTAGTTATTTATATATCAGATTACATAATTTTGTATTCCCTACCTTGCTCGGTGTTTATCAGTGTAATTTATGCTTTATTTAAATTAAGTTTTTAATCCCGTGCCTCCACCTTAAGCCTTTTATCTACATGCAAAAAGTATGAATTGCTTAAGAATGACCCCACGCATCTATGCTCATTTTGGTTCACGGGTGTCATTTAAATTTGAAGACCTACTATGGATTAATTTCATTTTGCATAGTTTTATATAATATTAGTATGAAAAATAAATATGTTTGCATTGAATTGCCTGAATTCTTATTGTATTAGTCCTTTAATTTTAATTTGAAAGCTTTAGTTTCTGCAAAACTACTCTAAAATATAGACAACACAAGCATCGAAGAGCTAAAAGAACATAAGTCTTTATTGTTTACTTGTGTTCAATGAATTTCATGTGTGGAATTATATACAAATGCATGGCAATAATATGAAAATGTCAGCTTCGCATTGAATTGTCCCGAAGACTCATGCTATTGTACAACCTCTGTGTTTGGAATGTAGTGTAAAGATAAAAATGCAGAACCTTTGCGTATTGCTAAATCAGTTATGTTATATGAAATATATCGAAACAATACAATGGCAATACATATGGAACATAACAACAACGTATATAGCAATGTATTGTTATATCCAAAATAATACAATGGCAATATAATGGGACATGTAAACAACAACGTATGTAGCAATACATATGGGATATGTAAACAATACAATACATATGGGACATTCTTAAAAAATCATACTTTTGCTTGTAAATAAAAAAAAGGCCTAGTGAGACATTGGATAAATTCTTTATTGAAAATATAATATAAATTTTTCAAATGGTTTAATATTATTGTATTAATTTATTTTAAGTAACATTTAAAAAATAATTTGCTTAATAATTTTTTTGTGTTGTTTAGTACCACATTAATTGCTTGCTGTCAATTAAATTAATTAAATATTCTATGTCATTATATTGCAAAATATTATTTGAATATTCAATTTGTTTTAAAATTTCTGAAATGATTAAGTCTTTTAATATTATTTATATGTTGTTTAAAAATGCAAATTTCTGAAATGATTAAGTATTTCAAAATTATTGATATGCTTTTATGAGATTTTGCTTTTTGCTATTGTTATATTGATTTTTATATATGATATAAATATTTTTAAATGTATATTGCATATATTAATGTGAATATTTAACATGTATATTTATTCATTCTTTTTCTAACATTTTGATATGCAAAAATCAATGTATCTAATTATTCTGAGCAAAGAATATTTAAAAACTTTATTAATTTTTTATTATGAAAAGCAATTGTATTTTATTTATACATGCTGGCTAATTTATTTATGTTTTGATGAAATTTTTCGTATGAATTTTAAGTGACAATTACATTCATATATAAATTTTGTTGTAAGTTATGAAACAAATAACAACAAAAACATCTCCCAGGTTTGTATTCAAATTTAGAATTTATTTTAAACTAATGTAATGAATTGTTTTTAATTTTAACTTTTTAATTATTTATTTATTATTTTTATATATTGCCTTTTTTTAAATGTGATTTAACATACTGTTGTGTTTGAATTATATAATACCATAACATTTTACTAAATTTAATCAGATAAAAATCATTACGTTCCAACAATTTTAAATAGATTAAAGATATATTAAAACGAAAGAATATATATATGATTTAAATTTTTTAAGTGTAAATTAGTTTATTTAAAAATATTTTTAAGAGTTGTGTTTTTGATATTTTCCATGACATGATTAGCAGATTAAAAATTTAAGCAACAATTGCATGTTTTATTATATTGTAATTTTTGCGTTTTAATTTGATTGGTATAATTTTTTGTGAAACTCAAATACAATAGAAAGGTTTTAAGATTTTTCAAATAAGGGGATCTTTTGTGTAAAAACAGTATTTATATATTTTTCATTAATTGCAATGCATAAATTGAAATTCAGAATAATAAATGAAATTTATTTTTATAACGTTAATTTTTGTATATGATTTCAATTTTTATATTTTTAGGGAATATGTTATTATAGTTATATGATTTATTAGTTACATTTATGAAACGTGATTAAAAGTGTTTATTTTCAGTTCATTTCATTATGTGATTATTAGTTATAATTTATGAAGTATTATTAAAAGTGTTTATTTTCAGTTAATTTCATTATGTGATTTATTAGTTATAATTTATGAAGTGTTATTAAAAGTGTTTGTTTACAATAAATTTTATTATGTGATAACTTTCAATTATTATTTTAATTGAAAACTATTCATAATATTTTTGAAAATATAATATTCTTCAATGATACATATATCGTTATTTTTAAATTGATATTATGCCACAAAATGTGTGATTTATGATGAGTTATATTATTTATATGTGTATGCAATATGTGTCTGTATTTATTATTTTTACAAATTAAAAAAAAAGTATGAACGTTTAATTAATTGCTTTTAAATAAATGTATGAAGATTTTTTCATGGAAGTTACTGCCTTGAATTAGCAATGCAAAATCGACTGCATATTTTCAAATTTACAGTAGGATTTTCATTAAAATTAAAATGATTTACTTGTAAAATCTGTTTTTAAACTCATTATTAAAAAATACATAAATAGGATATCTTAAGTATAAAACAATTTTATACTAATTTTTCTGACAACAATTTTTAAATGTCTCGATTTCTATGAATGTTGAATTTTAATAATTGAATTTAAGTAAAACTTTCATAAAACTTCAATGTTTTAAACATAAATCCATTCTTTCGTTCAAATCTGGAAAGTTTATTTTAGCAATGCAACAAATTTTATTTCAATTAATATAATTTTAGTAATTTATTTTCTATAAGTTAAAATACAAGAACTTATTTATTGCACTTACCAATTAAATCAAAACAAACTGTTATATTTGCAACTATTTTTAACTATATTTTTTTAAGTCAATTTTACAATTTTTTAAAATAATAAATCATTCTGTCATTATTGTTAAGCAACGAAACTACTTTCTTTTTACATTTTATTTTTCTTATATATTTATATCAATTCATGAGTATACCTCTTGAAATTATTGACATAATAATGAGCATGCTTCGTCATTATTGCTACAAAGCATAAGTCGAGAAATTCTTGATATAATAATGAACATACTTCGTCATTGTTGCTAAGCAACGAAGCTACTTTCTTTTACAATTTATTTTATATATTTTCATATATTTATATCAATTCATAAGCATACGTCGTGAAATTCTTGACATAATAATGAGCATACTTCGTCATTATTGCTAAGTAACGAAGTTACTTTCTTTACATTTTCTTTTATATTTTTTCTAATATATTTATATCAATTCATGAGCATGCTTCGTCCTTATTGCTAAGAAAAGAAGCTACTTTCTTTTACAATTTATTTTATGTTTTCTTATATATTTATATCAATCTATGAGCATACTTCGTGAAATTATTGACATAATGAGCATACGTCATTATTTCCAAGCAATTTATTTTATACATTTTTATATATATATTTATAACAATTCATGAGCATACGTCATGAAATCCTGCTAAATGAATAATTTATTACTGGAAAAATGTCATTGCGAATTAAAATCATTTAAACCTACATGAATAAAATCATTGCAAATTTAAATGCAATATTTATTAAAATGTACATTACTCATAATATATACAACATAAGCATTAGTTTATAAAATTGTTTTGTTCAAAAATATTAAAAAAAAAGATTTTAAATTCCTGATTATTGTATTATACATGTTAAAATTATTTAATAAAATTAGAAATTAAAAAGAATATATATATGTATGTTTTTTTCAATAAGTTGTGCTTAAATCGAAAAATTATTTAATTTACGTTACCGTTATTCAGGAATGTGACATGTTGCCACTACTAAATCTGCAACGTCACAAAAAGCAATGAAACTATCACAGCGGTTGATTAACGGTTGTTTCGCAACAGTTGAGATATCGCATTAAGCTCTATTAGTTAGTTTCACAAATAAAAGAAACAAACAAACCTTAATCGGAAAACTGTTTTGAAGATTATAATTATTTTTTGTTTTTTTAAAAAAATTATGGATTTAAGCTTTTAAGCGGAAAAAAATATATAGAACAAAAAAATAATCTAGATTTTATAAATAGTTTTCAATAGTTCATGAATAAGTAGGAATATTTTTCCCGTCTAAACGGCATTTAAATTATTTAAATTCTATACTTATTTCCTCTTAATTTGATAAATTATTTAACTATATATTGTAATTTTTTGGTATTGTAAATTTTTTATTCAATATGCTATTTGTAGTATTTAATAAATTATTATTTCATTATGTTGCTTTATAATTTTTACAAGCTTGTTACGAAAATTCAATTTTTTTTTTTTTTTTTGTTTTATGTGTAATATAAATGACGTATTTGAAAAATAAAATTGTTTTAATAATGAATCTCGATATGACTAAAAACCATTTGAAGCATATAAAATTATCATCTTTATAATCTAAATCATTATTATTATAAATTATAATAATGATAATTATCTTTACGTTTCCACATATTTCATTTTATATACATCTGTAAGATGTGTTACACAAAACATACTGTTTTTATTAAAAAATTAGGCCGGTTACATTGAATAAAAATTATATATGTTATATTAAATAATATTAATAAAAAATTATATTAAGTAATTAGTATTACATATTCAAATGGCAACAATACAGGAAAATTAAATCGTGTTAAATAATTCTTACGCAAAACAGATTTGAAAAAAATTTATATAAAAATGTATCTAAATGTTCAATATATATATGTTTTTAAATTAAAAAAAAATTAATACATTTTTAGATTCTATGTCTATATTCCGCGATAAATTTCTATTCAATAAATTTTTTGTGGAATACTATAACATGTATGCGAAAAACAGATAAATACCTTTCCGAGAAAGATAATTATATTAATTTTTTAAACAATTTAGTACAAGCAATTATATCTATGTTGATTATAAATGCTTAACCCAACTATAAGCAAACACATGTGTATGTAATTCAGAAAAACATAATAGTAACAAAAAATAATATCTTGCGATAGTATATGAAAACTAAATTAAAGACGACAGAGGTTTGATTTTCCGATTGATTACCGTTACTACTGCCAAAACTATTAAAAACGAATTAATTTAGCTGAAATTTTTTATAGAGTTTCTTACATCAATACTGGTTTGATTCTTTTTGGTTTTCTTTAATACGATGCGCAAATGAAAGATAATGGCTCCTAAAATGGCATCATTTGAACGGCATTATAGCGATATGAATATAGCGATACATTTATGGTTAGGTAACACTGACACTATATATTATATACTGGTCAATTTTTATAATCTTGATTTGTACTCATTCACCTCTTGTACTACATAGTGATGAATGACTACAAATCAATTTCCCGATATCAAATAAATGCTTCAAATATTTTTTTAATCGCTAGTTTAAATCACCCGTTAGTTCGTCATCAGTTTTATCATTATAAGTTTCAAACATTATCAATTAGTTCATCATTAGTTTCGTTAAGTTTGAATTATTATCAGTTTTAATATCCTTTTTAACCTCAGTTTTAATCATCACTTGTTTGTAAAGAGGTTTAGTCATCATAAATTACCGTTTATCCGTTCGCCTCTTATACTATATAAGATCTGAATGACTATAAATCAATTTTCTGACATTAAGAAAATGCTTCAAATATTCTTTTAATCTTCAGTTTTAATCATCCGCTAGTTCGTCATTAGTTTTATCATTACAAGTTTCAAACATTATCAATTAGTTCATCATCAGTTTTGTTAAGTTTGCAATATTATCAGTTTTAATATCACTTTTTAACCTCAGTTTTTCAATCATCACTTTTTTGCAAAGAGTTTAGTCATCATAGATCGCCACTTCACCTCTTATATTATATTATATAAGAAGTGAATAACTACAAATCAATTTCCCGACATTAAAAAAATGCTTCAAATATTTTGTAACCTTCAGTTTTAATCATCCGTTAATTTACCATCAGTTTTTATTCTCATAAGTTTTAAGTATTATCAGTTTCAATCACCCGTTAGTTCATCATTAGTTCTATCATCACAAGTTTTATCATTATCAGTTAGTAATGATTATTATTAGTTTAACTATCATCACTTTTTAACCTCAGTTTTAATCATCATTTTTTCCCAACAAGTTTAGTCACTATAAATCACCGTTTCACTATTCACCATTAAATATTCAGAGATCCTATACAAATTTGTTACTATAGAACACAACACATCCAAAAAAAAAAAAAAAACGTACTTTAACAATCATATACATGTAATGCGACAAATAACATTCCACAAAAATTCTGAAGTCAATTACAAATAACATACATACACTTACATACAAGTAACAAAAAAAAGTACGCTCTCTCTCTGATTTACCAGCAATAGGTTTCTTGAAGAGACAGAGATTCTTAATTACCTTTCGGCGTAGCGATAAAATTTTGATGTCCACTTCATGGCCCGCACTTGTATTGAAGCTGGGCGATAAATTTTTTACTGTTCTATCACGCGCGCTATATTAACGGGCGCATGGTTGACAGAGATCTTCCTACCGTAGTGATCCACTGTTGACTTAATGCGGCTATTTTCCGTGGCGCGAAAGCGATAGCATCCGATTGTATCCGAGCAAAATCTATTAGCGAATTTGGACTGCAAAACTGATGTCGTGTGGCCTACCATGAAGGCTGCTAGTATTTAGTGAGAAGGAAGGTGTGTTGCAGGAAAAGGGTAGTCGTGAAGGTGGCATTTTCAGTTCCGGTAGCATGTAGCATCTATTATCCATGCAGCTTTTATTCGATGCTTTTTATTGGTATTATAAAAGAAAAGGCAGTATCCATTAATATTTGTCCCATTTTATATCGAAATTGTACTTTGTTTTTTAAATAGTTGAAATCGATCATTTTGTATAGAATTTTTGGATACCGTTATAAAGCTTTCACACATTAAGTTTGCTAATTTAAAGCACTGAATTAAGTAAGCGTATATACTAAAGAAGGAGATAACTGCGAAAGCGTTAACGTCAGCGTATAAAGCGTTATGTATAATAAATTAGTTAAAATCTTTATGTATAATAATTAGCGTATAAACGTTATACGTTAGCTTTCAACGTATAGACGCAGCAATACATGA
>BPLR01021092.1:0-49991 GCA_021605095.1 Caerostris extrusa
TGCTAATGATACATTTGTGTTTAGTCACCTGAAAGATGAGCGTTAATGATGAAAAATAAGACTGATTGCAGCAGTTTACGGATGCAAATAGTAGAATTATTAACAGATGAGTTATGAATATGCTGTACCCTACCCAACAAAGCAGTGAAAATATAAATTACCACTCATCCTTGATTATAAAAGTGTAACAGATCTCATGAAAAAAATAACATGTAAACGAAAATATTCTTCACTATTATTGTTTTTTTAGGCATGTCATTGTAAAGTTAGTAAATCTACATCTACTTATCGTAATAATGATCTTAACATCTACTTCATCATAATAATGAATGCAAAAGTTGTCAGTACAATCAATAAAAAATAATAAAGTAGAAAAGGGTACAATTAAGTTCTATATCCATTTGCTAATTTTTTTTTCTGTTAATAATTCTATTATATATTTCACATAGAAATTCAAAAAGTACAAAATGTGCAACAAATTTTTATTAATTTAGAAATAACTAAACTAAGATTTGATGCAAGCAAAATGAACCATTATTATTTGGGGCCAAATTAAACATTATTATTATTCCCAACTGGAATCTAGCTTCAAATCATTTAAAGGAAAATATTTTCCTACTACACCATCGTCAATAGCACAACAGTACAGAGTAGACCAAAAATTTCCTTTTGAAAAGATTGCCATGCATTCCTCTGGGTGACAATAGTCCTCCAATTCTTAACCTTTAGTACAGCAAAATCTTTTCCAACTGCGTGTCCAGCTATCGCAACTTGGGTCGTCCTGGCTTTGCTAAACTAACCTTTTACAAGGCTTAAATCATTCATTCTAAATACATGAAATAATGACTCTTTTTCCAATTAAACAAAAATTAGGGACGAAAATTTATTGTTTTGAATTATGCAGCCCACGATAAACTAATAAATTATAACCAAATTTCACATTCATTTGAAAATTGAGGGAAATACTTTTTAAATGCTATTTCGTTTTTTTGAAATTATGATGTCTCAATTTTCTATTAAGAAACAAACATAATTAAAATAGTCAATGCATTTTCATGAGATGCGTTCAGAAGTGTAATATAACAAAATGATTTTCACAGAAGTAATTAAAATTATTTTGTAATTAAACTTTTACAGTAAAAAGTTAAATTAATATCTATACGCATTTGATGTAAATTCAATTACAAGATATATTTCATTACTTGTGCCATAAAAAGATTACATTCAAATATTTTATGCGCATAATTATTAAAACAATTGCAATAAACAGCAGCGTTAGGAAATTTTTGATTTTGCCTTTTACCATCTTTTCTTTTTGAAATCATTGAATTAGTGCCAAACGGAAAATTCAAGAAGCTTTGCTAATGGCTGTTATGAATTTATTTTATGAAAACATCGTACGTTATTTTTTGTTCTTCAGCGAGAACAACGTACTTCACTTTGATTTAATTTGATATAATTATTTTCAATGCAGACTGAAGCATTTCCTTTTGCATTGAAAACTACTAAAGGGAATTGTTTAGACGAATGATTTGCTATTAGAAGAAATGTTTTCAAAATTAATTATTTTTGATTTATGTACGCCACAATAAATTAATTAAAATCATAACCAAATTTCTCAATCATTTGAAAATTAAAGGGAAAAAATTTAAAATATTATTTTTTTTTTGTAACTATAGTGTCTCAATTTTCTATTAAGAATCAACAACACAATTAAAATAGTCCAATACATCTCAATGCATTTTCTGGGAAGTAATCAGAAGTTTACTACAACAAATGATTTACACTGAAGTAATTGAAATTATTTTGTAATTAAACTTTTACTGTAAAAGTTAAATTAATATCTATACGCCTTGATGTAAATTCAATTACAAAATATATTTCATTATTTGTGCCATAAAATGATTACATTCAAATGTTTTATGCACATAATTATTAAAACAATTGCAATAAACAGCAGCGTTATTTTGTTTTTTTTTGCCTTTTCCTTTTTAAATCATTGAATTAGTGCCAAACGGAGAATTCAACAAGCTTTTGCTAATGGCTGTTATGAATTTATTTTATGAAAACACTCGCACGTTATTTTTCTTCTTCTACAAGAACAGCGTACTTCACTTTGATTTAATTTGATATAATTGTTTTCAATGCAGACTCGAAGCATTTCCTTTTTACTGAAAACTACTCAAAGGGAATTGTTTAGACGAATGATTTGTTATTAGGGAAATGTTTTTTTCCTTCCATTTATGTTCCCATTCAATTGTTTGTTTAATAATTTGCTTGAAAGATGTGTCAAAATGAATGAAAAGACTAAATCCTCTTTCTCCTACAAAACAATAGACGTAACTTGTAAATCACTGTTTCAAAAAGTAGCTGCAGTTTTGTGAAGAAAACTAGAGGATTAATGTAATTTGGTGTTGAAAATGAAAGTAAAGAAAAAAAAAAAGATGCCCCTGTTTATTTATTTATCAATTAATTGTTTTCTTTAGCTTCTTCTATTGTTCACACAACTTGTTTCAGATGCTTTAATTTAGAGTCCCCCTGCAATTAATAATGTTTCATAATAAAAGAAATGTTTTTTTAAAAATTATGGATTCATTGTTTATTGATGTTTGTTAAAAACAAAGTGTTTTCTATTATTTGTTTTCAGTTGCATTAATATTTCGGCGAATATTGTGCAAAAATTTGTGTTTAAAATAAATATTGATGCAGATAATGTTTATACTTAGACTAGATTATGGGAATTGCATTATATAAATGTCAAACATAAAAATATAATAAAAGATTAAAATTCGTTAAACAAATTATTTCGCAACTAAAAACAAAAAACAAAAAAACAAATTATTGTTCATGTAAAATTTTTTAAATGATGTTTAATTATTAAGATATCATATACAAATAAATTTATTCATTAATTTAAGCAAAAAATTATTACTTTTGTCTTATGTTTTATCATCGTGAGATATAAACCCACGTTTTGTAAGGAATTACAATAACTGCCTCATGGAATTATAATAAATATTAGAGAATAACTGCCCAGCATAGAATGTAAAATAATAAATATAGTTATTTTTGAAAAATTAATTTTTATGCATTTTGGAATGTACATTATTATTATTAGACATCGGTTGCGAATTGCAAAGAAATTAGATTACCAATAAAAGTAAACTACACAAAATTAATTATTTCAACTAAAATAAATGTTTTATCTTATGGTCCTTACTTAAATTACTGGCTTACCAATGTTTGGGAGGTTCGGTCTTTTATTATGCCTGTAAGTCTATTATGGAATTAAATTCCCCTTGCAGAATATGTAGAGTGTATACCTAGAATATGTATAGTAGAATTCAATAGAGTAAATGAAAAAGTGAATTCAAAAGATCAAAATTCGTTAAACAAATAAACAAATTATTTCGCAACTAAAAAAACAAAAACAAATTATTGTTCATGTAAAACTTTTTAATGACGTTTAATTATTAAATATTACGATATCATACACAAATAAAATTATTCATCAATTAAAGCAAATTAATTGCTTAAATTTAGGAATAAAGCAAAAATTATTGTCTTGGGAAAGTAGTTTGAGATATACCTCCTAAGAACTTGTTCGTGCTTTCTTCAAAATAATACAAAATGCATCATATCATGCACATTAAAGCAGAGTAAAATTATAAAATTTTTATTAGCATATACATTGAACCTTAATTCAAAGTCGATGTATAGGAAATTTGTTATTTGTTGAGTGAATCAAATTTTCGAGTTCTGAATTCAATCTTGAAAATTTAAACAAATTTTTCACATGAATTTTTTAAGTTCATGCACAAAATTATAAACTATAAAAATTCCAAGCTCATTTATTATTGATTTTTTTAAATTTATTTCCTTAATATATATATATATATATATATATATATATATATATATATATATATATATATATATATAATGAAGGAATATTAATGAATTCCTCGTTGACTGCATATTGCTTTTCAATAAAAAAAGCATTGTACAGTATACAATTTTATATCATGAAAATTATCATTGAAGAACTCAATGGTAACTTCTTATATTTTGGTAATTCAAATTTATATGTAATATAGTTTATTATTATTCAAATTTATTCTTATTATCTTCGTATATTATTATTATTTATACTTCGTATACCTTCGTAATTCAAATTTTTCAATTTCATTCTTCTAGAAAATAGGACATATTTTAATAAACATGCAGTGTTTCTTTTATCAAATTTACATTAAATTACATCTAATAAGAAATTATTTGGTTTCAGTAAAGATTTACATAGAAAATTAATTATCGAATATGATTCATTAACAACTAAAATAAGTAAAACAAAAATTATATTCATTGGTGTGTATTGTTATCAAATGGCTAATATTTAAACTTAAGTTCATTCTCCAATAAAAAGGCAGATATGTAACAGTTTCAGCAATAAGCATTTTTCTATACTGCACCTAAATTTTGCCACAGCAGTTTGGAATGAACATCCCATAAGTGATATCTGGGAGTTTTGTACCCTCATGTCCTTATTTTTGAGACAAGCATAGGATTTTCTCTTTTATGAACTTATCCTATTCACCCTTAGCATAGAAACTTAAGTTACCATTCAACTTCACTTAGGTTTCAAATCGAGCTTTCCTGTTTCGTAAATTAAAAATTCGGCCCATTTATAGTTTTATAAAATTTGAAAAAAAAATTTAAAGATATGTAAAAATTAGTTATAGTATTTAATAATATTACTTTTTAAATTGTTTTCTTTTAACTGTCTAATAAATATTTAAATATGAAAATATTGTAATAATCTGCCATTATCAAAAGAACTAGCGTAATCTACGATTATCGATAGAATTATCGTAATGTATCATGATAATTTTACGATTGTGTCCAATATAGACACAGACTTAAATCTACAATCTATAACTATGAATATAAAAAGCAATAAAGAGAAGAACATTTTCATATCAAAGTGATTTTTTCATGATAACTGTTAAATTTTTTATAATGAAGGATGAAAGGGATAATTTATACTTTCTACTGTTCTTTTTTAAATATGTCCGACAGCAAATAAATGTTATAATCTCTATTGAAAACGTTATAATAATCTGCCATTATCAAAAGAACTAGCATAATCTACGATTATCGATAGAATTATCGTAATGTATCATCATATTTTGCGGTTGTGTCCAATATAGACACAGAAGTAAATTTGCAGTCTGTAAGTATGAATATAAAAAACAATGAAAATGAAGAATATTTTCGTATCCAAGTAGTTTTTTTATGAGAAATGCTACATTTTTTATAAACAAGGATGAGTGTGATAATTTATATTTTCCAAAGTTCTTTTTCAAATATATCTGATAGCAAGTAAGTGTCGTAATCAGTAATTTTCGAAAACATTATAATAATCTGCCATTTTCAAAAGAACTAACGTAATCTGCGATTATCGAAAGAATTATCGTAATCTATCATAATTTTGAGATTGTATCCAATATAGACATAGACGCAAATCTACAATCTATAAGTATGAATATTTGAAAAAATGTCCTGTATCATTTAAAAAAATTATACTATTTAATACTAATCATACTAATTAGTAAATTTTATTAACAATTTTCTTTTTTGCATTTATTGCAAAAATTTACGAAATATTACAAAAAAATACTTACAAAATATTAATTTCGTTTTAAATACTGGATTACACTGCTAATTCCATTTGCAAACTGTTTTCAGATTTTCTTTTCATTCTAAATTTAATGTTTTCTTGTTTGAATTAATGAAATCTAGTCAACTAGTAGTTCAAAAATCTCAATCTCAATCTCTAAGAAGATCTCAGATATTCGTTTAATTACAATCGTGATACAGATTATTATTATCTGTTGTCGTTACCTGTGGCTTTATTAGAGCTTAATCAATACAAATTTGGCTACTTATCGTAGGAACAAAAATTATGTATAAACAAATCAAAATTACAGAAGGAAAGACCAGACATTCTTAACAAAAACCACCAAAAGGCTTTAAAGGCAAATTAAATGTTCTAAGGACAAAAATTTAAAAAGCTAGAAGGACCTTAATAAAAGTCCGTGTGAACAAATCATGTTTTCTCTGGTTCTCTAGTAAAAAATAAACATATCACCATTCTGTTGCAAGTTAAGAATCCAGTCCCGAGCAAATAAGTAGATGGGCCAGATTAGTAGATTGGATAGATTTCGTCATAACTACTTTTATTAATAATTAAGTTATAAGGTTTATAATAAATAAATATAGCATAAACAAATTTAAAATACAGTTTAACCTCCAGATGAGTAGGCATTTTGAAAATTGCCAAATTGGGTTCACTAAGTTTATTGGTGAAAGTTCTTCTTCAGATTTTGAATATGTATAAGTTGAAGGTACTAGAACTGGCACTCTTCCAAAACTTTATGTGCCCATCGATATGGTATGAACACAATTGCAATCAATTGCTGTTTTGAAAACGCATTTGAAAATAGATTTAATTTTTTATTAATACAGTATGTCAGAATATCAGATTATAATGAAAAATCAAATCTATGTTTGGTTAAAAGTCTATATTTTTTTTATTAAATAGTACAGTTTTAAGTTGCTTACGTCTTGAATTCTAATTTAAATTATTATCCAAAATAGAATTGCAACTTTTTCAATCTAAAAATCATAAATTTTCCTGCTCTCTTTCTCTGCATATAAATTATTTCTATTATTTTTACTCCCTCTATATATCTCTCTATTTTAAATGCATGAATAGCATTCATTTGATTTAAAAACGCTGACTTTTTGTAAAACCAAAAGTACCTCTCAATATGATCCATTCTAGCGGAATCGAGGAAAATATAAATCATAATATACTAATGCTTATAATTATATTATAATAATTGTAACTAGCAATATAAAAACTTTCAACAAAATTTCTTTTAATTAGAAAAGCATGATAATTTTTTTATTCTTTTTTAACGAAACCACTTTCAGTTTGGAAAAAAATATCATAACTGAAAACAAAATTTCAAGAAATGATTAATGATATTTGATTATTAACATATAAGATGTTTTTCAACCAATTTTCAAAGACAGAACATATCTATGTATTAGAAATTTATTGTAATTGTTATGATATTTTTTATCCAAAGTATTTTTAACTATCGATACAATTTACCAAATATTTTAGGAATGTAACCAACAATTTTCAATGAAAAATGCATCAGAAAAAAATTGAAACAAAATGCTTAAATTATAATTGTTGTTTTAGATAAAAAAAAAAAATATTAACAATAAAATAATTCATGCAACCAATTGTGAAAATTATTGATCTATTTACCAAATATTTCTGAACGTAATCAACAGTTTTCAAAGAAAAAATGCCTCAGAAAAAATTAACCCAAAATATTTAAACTATAACTGTTATTTTAGATAAAAAAAAATACTAAAAAAACTAATTCATGCAACCACTTGTGAAACACCATTTCTTCTGCATGAAACAGCCACTTTTTTTTTTTTTTTGTATGTACAAAATCAGACACCATTTAAAAACACCCTGGGGGATAAAAGATTTAAGTTGACCACTCTTTCCACACTCCTGTCCGCAATCAACTCTGTTAAACCATAACAACCGGTAATAAAAAAATGAACTGCTTGTCACTGACTGCAGAAGGGGGAAAACTTTTATTTCTTATTTATACATTTTTTCCCCATTTCCCCTATCTCTTTGGCCCTCGGGGCTGCCAACTTACTACATACACAACGGGATTTTTTTCCCTCTCTCTCTCTCTTCTTCAACAATGCGTGTTGCGAACCTGCTACAGTTTCTTTACTTCATTTTCTTATATCTCAGGTATGTATTCGTGTACTGACTGCGTAAGTTCTGTATGTCTTTATATATATATGTATATTATAGATGTATGTATGTATGTGTTTATAGAAGAGGGGTGAGTTGAGCATAAAATAAAACAAAATGAGGGGAAAAAACGCTTATCTGGGAAGTAGGAAACTATATTTTTATGTTCCTTAGGGAAAAAAAGACGCGGTTTACAGTTTTGTCCCTCTGGGCTAAGCTAAAAGATAACTCAGTCAGCCAATGAGAAAAGGAGGAGCGATTATTGGAACAAACATTTCATTCTGTGAATTGTGGTTTCAGAAATATCTGGCATTGTATATGGCCGTAATTTCGGAAAGACTTATTATTGTTGATTTTGCTTATTATGTGTACCTGTTCACTTATTTATTTTGCTGTATTTGTATACAGTCGTAAAGCATAACAATACATTTAAGTCAAAAAATTTGAACTACTTTTATTTATCTTCAACAGTGAGGAAAGTAGGTATAAATGTTACTTTGATTACTATAAGGCTCAAAATGTACATTTAACCGAGTCTGTCTTAAAATTATAAGGAAATCCTGAATTTATAGTTAATGTTTTCAAAAATACAGTTCTTTTTAAAAAGTGCATATAACCGTAATTTCCATAAAGACTTATTATTGTTGATTTTGCTTATTATATGTATCTGTTGGCTTATTTATTTTGCTATATTTGTATACAATAGTAAAGCATAATAATACATTTAAGTCAAATATTTTGAACTACTTTTTATTTATCTATAGCTGAGAGAAAAGTGAGTATAAATGGTACTCTGGTTATTGTAAAGTAAAGTAAGTTACTGTAGTCTGTCTTAAAATTATAAAGAATTCATGAATTTATTGTTAATGTTTTTTAAATTAGCAATTCCTTTTAAATGGTGTAGTTTTAGAAATATAAGGTTGTGTATATGGCCACAACTTTAAGAAAGACTTATTGTTAGTGATCTTCGCCAACATTTATACGTATCTGTCGCTTATTTATTTTGCTTTTTGCAAGCAATAAAGCATAATAATATATTTAAGTTAAAAATTTTGAACTACTTTATATTTATCTTTAACAGCGAGGAAAGTGAGTATAAATGTTACATTGATTATTATAAGGCTCAAAATGCACATTTAACTGGTTTCGTTTTAAAAAATTATAAAGACTTAACAGTTACTTTTTAAGGTGAGGTTAGAAATATAAATTTGTGTACTCGTATATGGTCATAACTTTGGGACATAATTATTGTTAGCGATCTTCACCAGCATTTATATGTACTTGTCGCTTATTTATTTTGTTGTATTTGTATATAATCTTTAAGCATAATAATACATTTAAGTCAACAATTTTGAACTACTCTTTATGTATCTTTAAAAGGAGGAAGTAAATATAAAAGTTACTCTGATTACTGTAAAGCTCAAAATATATATTTAACTGAAAATTATAAAGAATTCATTTATTTATAGTTGGTTTTTAAAAATGAACAGTTCCTTTTAAAGGGGTTACTTGTATTGCTTGCAATTCACTTACAATAGCAAACCCGTTACTTAGCGCACTTTGGCGAAGAGATTTTTTAGATCCCAAATCCCAACGGCTCCCTATTCTGCAATTTTGCCTTGCAGAAAATTGACATGCTGATTTATTTTTTTATCTAATGTATACTATTATCAAAACGAATAAAATTTGTCCTAAAATACATATAAAATATTAAGAATACAAAAGGATTGAAAAAAAATGAATGTTCCAAAAACAACATACATAAAATAGTATTTGTTGATTAAATATAAAGAAGTAAAATATGAATAATATTATAGACAAACAAAATTTTTCAAAAAAAATAATATGAAATAGAAATATTTTACAATATTTTCATGTATACAAAATACTTACAACAATACTTACATATACTATGCAAGTATGTTTGTAAGAATTTTCTGCAACATCGTCATTTATTTGATGCTGAAAAACTTTTATATTAAGCGGATTTTGTTTTGAAATGAAAGTAACATCTTTGTTGATAAATAGATTTTTTATTTACATTGATGAAATTAAGCATGTTTGCCTAAAATTATTAAACTCATGAGAAGTGCAATTATAAACTAGCCAAATAAATACGCTTTGACAATTTAAAAAAATTTTGTGATATTTTTAAATTTGTTTATAATCACTTATTCATATCATTTAAATAAATATTTATATTTATATTAATTATAATAATTTGAAATAAAATTTATGTACCACAAATGACACAATGTGTGTAAACGAAAATATTTATTATATTAAATAAATAATTATATTAATAGCTTTAAAAATATACTCATGTTTGTGAAAAATTGTAACACCCTGAAGGAATCGTCATAATTGAATGAAATTTAATACACAGTTGAGTGGTAGTGGTACAAATAAATGATTAAATGTTCAAAGCAAACAAACAATAACAAGAGATCGGAATCAGTATTTTGTGTAGCCACCACGCGCCGCAATAAGTGCTGCTACACGACGTGGCATGGAGTCAAACAAATTTTGAATGTCTGCCTGAGGAAGAGCATTCCATATTGCTTGTATGCGCACCCAAAGTTCGTCTGCAGAAGCAACAGGACGAGGATCACGAGCGAGACGCCAACCAACGAAATCCCACACATGTTCAATCGGCGACATATCCGAGGAATACGCAGGCCAAGGAAGAAGCTGTACCTGCCGTGTTGCAAAAGAAGGATTGAACAGTCCTACCGATATGAGGGCGGGCATTGTCCTGTTAAAATACAGCGCCTGGCAAGCTTTGAAGGAAGGGAACAGCTTGGGGCTGTAGAACTTCACTGATGTACCGTTTTCAGTTCAGATTGTCCACAATTCTTAGCAAAATGAGATCGTCCATGATATGCTATGGCACCCCAGACCCATAACTCCGGGTGTTCGTCCACTGTGGCGTTCGATAATGCACTCCAGAAGGTGGCATTCACCGGGCATAGTGTCTGGAAACGAATGCTGCCCTCATGGTACCACAAATTAAAGCGGGATTCGTCCAGAAACACGACATGCTGCCAATCAGCACGCCAGTCTCTATGCTGAGCGGCCCATTGTAGCCGCAGGCGGCGATGGTTTAGCGTGAGAGGGGATCCTGTATAAAAAGGGAGTCCTTGAGCGCAGTCACACGCTGCAGCAGACATCTACGAATTGATGAAGCACACAATGAAACACCTGTAGCTATTGACCACTGTGCTGCCAATTGTCTAGAGGAAGCTGTACGGTCCGTCAGCTCCATGCGGACCAGGTGTCTATCATCGCCAGCTGACGTCACATTTCGGGGTCCACTCCCAGATTTCCAAGTTGTCCGACACTCGCCCGTCCACTTCCAAAGACGCATCACTGTGCTGCTGTTACGCTGCACACGAGCGGCTACTGCACGATAAGACAATCCAGCTTGACGAAGGCCGATGATTCTCCCCCCGTTCAAACTCTGTAAGTTGTTCAAATCTCGCTCTCTTTTTCGTCGAAGAGGCATAAGTTAGCCTAACGTTTACCACTAGCAGATAACCACCGATAAAACCATACACGCCTCGCTACAGCCATCTATTTATTCGGATCCATTCGCCGTTCAGAGGGCGCTGCTCATACGCATACGCATGCGCTACGGATTTGAAATTCTAATCATTTGCATACCATGCGCTAATTTGCATTTCCTGAAAATTTCAGCAAACTCGCGTAAAGTCCTTCATGGTGTTTGCAATTTTCACAAACATGAGTTTAGTTATTTTAGAATTTTAACGGTGCAAAATAAAGCAAAACTAATAAGCCTACATTTAAAAAGTAAATATTATTACTTCATTGTTTTTAAAAACGTTAAGTTTTATTTTTACTTTTGAAATTTAAGGTATTTTAAAACAGGGCATAATTTATTGAAAAAATGGATAATTATGAAAGCCAACTTTAATCCATTTTCTGTAAAAAGTAATTATCTATATATAAAATTCGTATCAAATAATAATCTATCTAAATATTTAAAAAAAAAATGTTTTGAAGATTACTCACATTTCACCATAAAAAGAAGATAGAATTTTTACTGAAGAAAAAGACATGAATTGTTTTAATATAAATCCAACTTTTTTAAGATAAAATTTAAAGCTAAAGGTTTTAATTTGGTGTTATAATTTATTTAAAAATTGCTTGATAAACCTTTAATCCCTGCTTAAATAGAAAACTATTTAAAATTTTTGAGAAAGAATTTTGTTTATTTATTGTTCAATTTTATGAAAGCTATATAAAGACTTGAACACAATTTTGTGATTATATCCTATTATAAATTTTAACGATTATTAAATAAATATAAAAATTATATCGTCAAATTAAATTTAAAAGTTATTAATTAAATATTCATTAAAATAGTTTTTTAATAAAGTTCTATAATTATTATTACAAGAAATAATCTTTTGTGAAATTAATTAGTCTTTGTGATGTAATTATCTGTTAATTATAATTGGTTTTCGTTCATAATATACCCTAATTACTTTTAAGAAGAATAAAATCAATTAAATGTATTAAATTTCTTAATAAAGATGTTTTTCTAATAACTAATTTCCTAGTCTAGTTTAATAACTAATTTTCCGATTCTAAAGATTCATTAGAAGCACAAATTTTTAACAAGATCAAATAAAAAGAAATTAAAGGTTGAATAATCACTTAAACTTTTTGGAACAAGCAAGGGATAAAAAGGAGGGAAAAGAAAAGAAAAAAAAAAACGTTTCTTAACGGGGGGGGG
Organism: Caerostris extrusa; assembly: GCA_021605095.1. NCBI lineage: Eukaryota > Metazoa > Arthropoda > Arachnida > Araneae > Araneidae > Caerostris > Caerostris extrusa. The sequence continues at coordinate 12,618 of BPLR01021092.1, forward strand.
GAGGGGGAATGGTTGCTCTGTAAAACGATCTTTCTAGAAAGGTAAATATTTCGTGCAGTAAAAACAACCACATCACAATGATTTGAAATTTTTACGTTTGTGATTTATTTCGAAATCATTTCTTTTGAAAGAATCAAGTACATTATCTATTAGCATACAATATGACTACAAGAAAATCTAAAAATAAAATTAGTTACTTTAGATAAATCTTTTTTTTTTCCTTTAAATAATGAAAACTAATAAAAAAATAAAACAATAAAAATTTAATTAGTAAAATACCATTGAAATTCATATTTCTAGTTAATATACTTTATTACCAGCTTTAATTAAAAAATTATGGATATTAATTATTATTACGGATAATAGTTTTCCATTATTATTTTAAATAATGGAAAATTAATAAAACAATCAAGTTCAATTAGTAAATACCCCTGAATTTCATATTTCTAGTTAATATAATTTATTACAAACTTTAATTCAAAAATCATAATAGGATATTTCTACAACATTTAATTACTACTGAAATTTTTGAGTATATATACATATAAATAAAATATAAAAGCATCAAATGTTATATTTGAGGTAAAATTCATATGATCGAGAATAGTGCAAAAAGCAGTTAGTTTTTTCCTCTTGTGTTAAATAAGTCCATTCACTAAAAGTGATGTGCAAGTAATTTTTTTTAGGTATATTAGCATATATACTATAGTATGCATACTATGTAATTTATTGTCGCCAAACATATTTTAATTATTTATTTATAAATTTATTTAAATATTTTCATTAACAAATTGTATTATTTGAAATTATTTATTTAAAAAAAAATAAAATTTTAAAAATTTTTATATAAAACAATACAAGAATAAGAATGATTAAACTAAACATTAAACGAAAATAAATACATTATAACCTATTATCATTCCATAATAAGTAGCTAAAAATTGATAAAACACCATATCCGATTTTGAGATATTTATCAAGTACAGAACTTACTTCTTTTAATAATTTAATTCTGTAATTCAACAAAAGATAGTTCAATTACGGAAAATAAAAATTAAATACTTAATTAAAAAATGTTAAGGATCTTATTTATTTAAGTGTTTTTGGCTATTTTATCTTACATTCATTGCTTAGATAACTTTCGATTAAAAGAAAAGAAATCCAAATTAAAAACTAACATCACGTTTCTCGCTATTATTCCTAACTATTTATAACTATTTCTGAAAGTCGTTCTAAAGAAATACATTATGACCTATTATTATACTATAATATGTAGTTAAAAAGTACATAAAACTTCATATCCGATTCTGAGGTATTTATCAAGTACAGAACTTAGTGTTTCCTAATAATTTAATTCTGTATTTCTACAAAAAGATAGTTCAATTACGGAAAATAAAAATTAAATATTTAAATAAATAATTATTTCAGATCTTATCTTTAACATTTGTTTAATTAAGTGTTTTTGGCTATTTAATCTTGCATTCATTGCTCAGATAATTTTCTATCAAATGAAAAGAAACGCAAATTAAAAAAATTATCTTCATGTTTTACTATTAAACCTAACTATTTATTTCTTAAATTCGTTCAAAATAAATACGTTGTAACCTATTATTATTCCATAATATGTAGTTAAAAAATAAGATAGATATAAACCATCATATCCGATTTTGAGATATTTGTCAAATTAATACAGAACTTAAGTTTTTAATAATTTAATTCTGTAATTAGAGAAAAGATACGTTAATTACGGAAAATATAAATTAAGTAAATAAATAAATACTTCAACATTTGATGATGAAGTGTTTTTGACTATTTTATCATAAATTCAAATATTTTTAATCAAAAATAAAGAAATGCCAATTAAACATTATCATCACGTTTCGCTATTATTCCTAACTACTTCTGAACTATTTCTGAAAGTCGTCCAAAACATCAATGGCTGCAACTAATTGATACTTCCATCAAAAATTCTGAATAGCATTTCTTTCTCCGTACAGCTAAAGAGAGAGAGAAACAAAATCAGGAAATGAGCTTACTTTTTTTAATCATTTGCCCTCCCTACCACGCACAGGGTCCAAAGTTGTCATCCGGGTCCCTTTCCAACAACCCACAAAACGATGGAGCTCAACAGCCCCCTTTTCCCATACAAAAAACCTCTCCTGCCAAAAATAAAAATCCCGCGTAATCGGCACTTTGTTTGCAAATGAGGTGTTTGTATTCGGGGCAGAACACACCGAAAGGAAACGGTTTGGAAATCGAATAGCGAGGCGTGCAGACCTCCTTTGGGGGTCGTCTTAGATGGATACCGGAACCACACTTGTGCAATGCTTTTGGACTTGCTCTGGATTGTGAGACCGACCGACCTTTTCGTTATTCTGGATGCCATTCGTTCCGGGACTGGACAACGCCCATCGGAATTAGATTTTCCTTCTATTTTCTTGTTCTTTCTTGCGGACTTCCGACAATGGGTTGCGGTAAATTGGTCAACTATTCTCGAGGGTCCCATGTCGTGAATATGCCGACGGTATAAGCGTTTTGAATCTCTGTCGTGCCATAAAGTCTTTTCTGAATTTTTTTGCAGAGGTCATGGTGGTGTCGGAATTGAAATAAATCGATTAAGTCTGCTGTATGAAATTCTGGACATTGGATGATTGAAGATTCGATATAATAAATATTGCTGAACAAAATAATGCAACAGAGCAATTTTGGCAGTTCAGTTTTTTTGTTATTGTATGAGATAAAAATTAAACTCAATCCTCAATCCCTATCTTTCTTTTCCGTTTTGTGGATTTCAGATATTGAGTTATGTAAAATTGTTCAGAATTATAAATTGTTCAATATTATGAATATGGCGGGTGTATAAGCATTTAGGATCTCCAACGTATTATAAAATTTATTTAATGATTTGGCATATCGTGGTGGTTCGAAATAAATCGAATAAGAGAGCAGGAACAGTTTTGATTGAAGCAATATGAGAAGTAATGCTAATAAAATACTCTTAATTTTCTGCTTCTTTGACATTTTGTTGGAGGGGTAATAAAATATCCCTCTAACAGAATATTAAAGAAGCTAATGTTAAAAATTAGGATATTTTATTATTTATTATTCAATTTATAGGGTATTTTTATTATTCAGAAATAGGTTGGTTGGTAGCGCATTCAGTTTCTGAATTGGAGATGGACATTATGTTTCCCAATTGGATATATGTCTTGAATATTTAAATTGATATGTTTTAATTTTACACTTAAAATATATTTTGCCCTGTTATCTTTCAACTTAACAATAAACATTATATATGTCAGTGAAATATGCTTTATTTTAATACACCTTGAAAAAGTTTGCCCAAATTTAAAAGCAATATCCAAACTTTTGAAAAAAGTAAACACGATTCTTCATAAACTTGGAGTAAGAGTCATTTTCAGTAAGTTAACCGAACAAGTCTCAGAATCTAGTAATTCATTTTAATTTTTAGGCCGAAAATAAATCAAATCTTAAATAATCAAACCAAAATGTTTTCCAGCTTTATCCTTAAGAATATATTTCCTGTTACTCTTAAATTCAACAAGAAACATATATAAAAATTTATTTTAATTTACCCAGGAAGTTTATTGACAAACTTTTGTAAAAAAATAAACTCGATTCTTTGTAAACTCAGGAGTAAAAACTTTTTCAACATCCACTCCCAGTAAGCTAATCGAACGAGTCTCCGCCGTCTAGTAATTACGTTTTATATTTTTAGACAGAAAATAAAGTAAATTTTATTCAAATCGAAATGCTATTCAGTTTTACCATTAAAACTATTTTTAATGTCACCTTTAGGTTCAACAAAGAAACATAACATATATCAGAGAAATATGCTTCATTTAAATACACCCAGAAAAAGTTTACCCGAAGTTCACAGACAAAGCAATATCCAAAACTTTTGTAAAAAGTAAACACGATTCTTTGTAAACACGGAGCAAGAGACCTTTTCAGCATGCACTCCCAGCGTCCCCCAGTAAGTTAACCCGAACGAGTCTCCAGAGCCTAGTAATAAACTTTTATCTCGCTTTTATGGGGTCGCTACATCACAATTAAAACCACTCCGATAGATATCCGAAGCAATTGCTTTCAAGTTTTAAAACGCTATTCCCGGTGCCACCAAAAACTTCTAATCTCCGATGCCATTTATTCGAAATGGGGGATTCGTTCGTTCTCCCAGACAAAGAATCGGGACCCGTTCAGCAGGCATAAACAAGACCAAAAAACAATTCCGAATTGCTTTTGTGCGAAAAGGCAACAAACAACAAACCGAAACACCATGCCCAGAAGCATGGGGAAGGTCTCTTTTCCTACACACACCCCGGCACAGGCGATAACGATACAACCACCAGAAATTAAAAACGATATTTAAAAGTGTTCCGGCCAAACGATTCATTGTTCCGCAGACGATACCGCAGAAGAAAATTTAAAAGCGCTGGAACAATTTCGGCAGAACTTAACGCCATATCGTTAAGACGGTGAGACAGCAAGCCTTGGCACCACCGTAGGCGCAATCGGGGGAAAAGGAAAATAAAAATTTTTCCACCAAACGACATTGTGCTTCCACCCCCACCCCCACCCCCCTTGCCCAGCCCTCGTCCCTCTGCCTCTTTTATACCCTAAAGGTGATTAAAACCGCTAGCGCCAACAGCCAATTATTCTAATTGTGTCTTTAAAAAGAGGAAAGATTCCGATTCCACGTAACTGCTTTTCCTTTACCCAGCGCGGAGAAACTTTTCTATTCTGTGCGGTTCTGTCGTTTATTTTACGCGTTGTCTTTCTGCTCATGCAAACCACTAACGGCTCGGAAATCACCCAAGCAGTGTTGTTATAGGCCGTTACAACGGGGGTGGCCTCGAGGCAGGAACTTTTATATGGAAGTTCCGATTGAACGGGGGTGGAAACAATAAGAGCAAGACGATTCGGAGTAGTAAATAAATGGGAGAATCGCTTCCCGTCTCGCGTGGAGTCGATTTTGGGTGATAAGGTGGGGATACAGGGTGTTTTCAATATTCATGAGAAAATGTTTGGTTTTTTTTTTTTTTATGTGCTAAGAGTTTTATTTTATCCATCTGTAATGATTTATGTCATTCAAGCAATTTGAAATTCCACTTTGAAGAAAAGAAAAATTGACCATTACCAGTACAAAATAGTAGACTGGCAAACTGAAACATAATTTATTTCGTGAAAAATATTGATAGGTGATTGGCTGGAAAGTATTCTAATTTTGTCACAGGGGTTTTAACAGCAGTGAAACAATAAAAAAAAAAAAAAAAAATCGCAATATTATTTTTTGTCTCATTATTGCGGGCAGAAGATGTGACAAAATGATTGTAATCTCATTGCTTACAATGCCACAGTAATGTTTTGTCACATTTCAGATATCACAAACTAGTTCGTCACAGTTTTTTTTTTTTTTTTAAGTTTTATCTGGAATATCACGTTTATTCTGCCCGCTTGAATTCTCTGAATTGGAGTTGGTGCAGCGTAGCCGTCCGGCGGGTGAGTCTATTGGGTGACATCCTATTTTCCTATTTTTTTCTTTGTTCCTTTTCTTTTCTTTTGGGGTTAGGATCTACTATTCTGTTTTGAAATATTGGTTAAAAAAAAAAAAAAAAAAAAGTAAAGTCTTCCAGTCAGATTTTAGTCGATACGTTTGATTTATTTATTTGAATGAGTTTTAGTTGAGGTACTAGTTGTTACCCTAAAATTATACTTTATTTTAAGTTTGTACGGAGCGGGCTTGCTATCGCGACACGCTCTGACGTTCCGGATGTTTCTTGTGAACAGGTCGGTTAAATAATAGACTTAATGGAAGGGATAGCTGATATTCCAGATATCAACTAATTAAGAATTATTTTTATCTATTCACTGTTTATTCCTTGACATATAATTTATTTTGTGAAAAATCTTGATAGGAGATGGGCTGGCAAGTATTCTATTGTATTTTTGTCACCATGATCTTAATAGCACTGAAACAATTGAAAAAAAATAGCTATCAATTTTTTGTCTCATTAAGAAGCGGCAGATGATGCGACAAAATCGTTGTAATCTTATTGCTTACACTGTCATAGTAAAGAGATTTTGCAACGATTTTTGTTGCATTTCAGAAATCAAGAACGAGTTCATCACAGGTTTCTTAAAGGTTTTATCTGGACATAAATTCAAGTAAGTAAGTGACACAACATAAGTCTCGCAACATAATTTATTTTGTGAAAAATCTTGATAGGGATGGACTGGAAAGTATTCTAATTTTGTCACTGTAATCTTATTGATCATAGTAAAAGATTTCGCAATAGACCTGAAACAAAGTTCATCAATTAAAGGTTTTAAAAAACGCAATATAATTTTTTTTGAAAATTTTTAGGGATGGGCTGGAAAGTATTCTAATTTTGTCACTTTTTTTGCAAACAATTAAAAACGCAATATAATTTTTTTTTCCTCATTGAAACGGCAGATGATGCGACAAAATCGTTGTAATCTTATTGCTTACACTGTCATAGTAAAGAGATTTCGCAACGATTTTTGTTGCATTTCAGAAATTACGAAAGAGTTTGTCACAGTTTTCTTAAAGGTTTTTCTCTGGAATATCAACTGTCCCTTCATTATCAACTAACTATGAATTATTTTTTGTCTATTCAGGGATGAACTTGGGATTTTTTTTTCCGTACAATTTTATATAGACTTCTGTTTCACATAGAGTTCATTCAAAGATAATAAAGCGTGGATATAAGTAGTTTCATTACTCATGGAAATTAAATGCAGAGAAAAAGTTTCATCGAAATTTTTAGGTAATTTTTTGTTCTGGATGAATCTATGACATTCATAAAGTTTGGAAAATAACGAAATTTTTTAAATTCTATCTATGAAACAATGGATGCCATACATTCATTACAAAATTCTAAGCAATAATTTTATTACTTTTATGAAGACAAAGACTTTTAATGTAGATTTTACAAAGAAGACATTTTACTTTTGAAGATTTCCACGAAGATTTATAACGAAATCCATCAATTGTAACATGATTCAAACCATCATTTGTAAACATGTTTTTTTTTTTATTTCTTTATAACACAACTTGTCTCTTGAAATTATATATATATTATCCTAATATTTCACTAGAATATATTATAGTCTAAAAATATTATTCTAATAATTTAAAAGCAAAATTCAACATCATTATATTCAATAAAAGTAAAAATATTGAAGACGGAATTTAAACTCTGACCCAATAGTGTCGTATATCAATGACAATGCATAGCACAAATAATTTTTGCTAAAAAAATCTTCTCGCAAAAAATTTCTGATCAATATAAAAACCCACATTCAATTAAAAAAAAAAATTTCTAAAAGTTTGAAACCAAAGAAACCTCCAAACTCTGTTAACCTTATAACATGACATAAATTCGTCACAAAATTAACAAGCAAGAACTTAATTATTTTTAACGAAGAAGGCTTTTTACTTTTGAAGACTTTTACGAAAATTTGTACTGTTATCACAAAAATTTCAATCATGATGAATTTAGCCATCATTTGCAAACATGACTTTTATTTTATTCCTTTATAACTCAACTTATTATACGTAAAATTCCAACAGATATCATATTTTACTAGAGTATACTATAGTCTACAAATATTATTCTAAAACTTAAAAAGCAAAATTAAATATCATTATGTTCAGTCTCAAAATTTGTGCTTTTACTGAATTTAAACTTTGATCCAATAGTGTTTTTACATCAATGACAATACATAGCGCAAATAATTCTTGATAAAAAAAAATAAATTTCTGATCGATATAAAAACTCGGATTCAATTCCAAAAAAACTTTCTAAAAGTTTGAAACCAAAGAAGCCTCCAAACTCTGTTAACCTTATAACATTACATTCCACCGTAATGCCCAAAGAATGTACATGCATGTAATCTAGAAGTTGACCATTTCCAAATACATAAAAAGAACCACCGTCAGAATGCATCATATTTTCGAGTGTTATTACATTTATATATATTTGTAAATGGAGACGACTTTATGGTTCCTACCACCCTCTTTCCCCCTAAGAAAGGAAGAAAAAACAAGAAACCAAAGGGGGCGTACCCACGCACACTGTATAAAGAAAAGCAGCACTTCAAAAAATATAGATATAAAAAATATTAAAAATGGAAGCTTTTTGCTTAAACGCAAAATGCGCCGTGTACGGCAGGAGTTCGAAGAAATAAATAAACGCATAAAAGAAAATGCATTTCTATATAAAATGCATTTCTTTAAAGGGACATTTCTTGCAGCGCGTAATCTTAGCTGACCAGGGCCGCTGTTTGGCATCGTCTTGTTGTCCAGCTATTGGTTAAGTGCTCTTTGCCAAAGTGAGTGCAGAGCCAGCCGCATAAGCATAAAACATTTTTATGGAAGTGTATGGAAAGATGTAAAAAGGCGATTAGATGGGGACTGCGAGACCTTTTAAAGACATTTTCTCTCGTGGTGCTGCTCTCTCTAGAAATCTGCGTATAATCAGAAATGCAAAGGCAGAAGGGAGGGCTTGTAAAGTGAAGGATTTTAAGGAAATTTTGGGAGGGGAAACAAAAATAACGTGTTTCTTTTAAGATTTTTATTTGTTTAGTTGAATTTATATATTTTTTCTGTGGGATTCAAAATATTTAAAGATTTTTTTTTTTCTATTTTTTTTTGTTTTCAAAATGAATCAATAATAATAACAGAAGTTTTAAATATTTGCCGTTTATTTACAATATATTAGTTAAAATAACGATTGGTTGACATGTTTCAATCCAAAGTAACTTTAAATTTTCAATATTATTTTTTTTTTTTTTTTCATTTTAGACAGTTTTAGTAGTCTTTTATATAAATTGTACTTTTTCAGTATATTTTCATTGAATTATATGTAAGACACAATGAAAATTGGATTAATTGCATTCGGTGCTAGGTTATTATATGGGACTTCTTAAAGACATCGGGGCTGTAAAGTGAATGATTTTAAGGAAGTGATTCAGGGTTTATTTCTTTGATGAGTTTTTTTCTTTTTAAAGTTTATTCACATATGTTTTTTTAACTCTTTTATGTAATTCACATATGTTTTTCTCTTTTTGTGTCATTCACATATGTTGTTCTGATTCTTTTTGGGTAATTCACACATGATTTGTGTCATTCACATATGTTTTTGACGCTTTTGTGTCATTCGCATATGTTTTTCTAACTCTTTTGTTTCAGTCGCATATGTTTTTTAAACTCTTTTGTTACCTTCACGTATGTTTTTTCTAACTCATTTGTTTAATTCACAAATGTTTTTCTATCTCTAATTTTGTTACTCTGTTTTGCTTAAAATCCTTATTATTATTTTTTTTTTTACTTTCGAAGGTATTAAGTTTTTTTTCTAATTTCTTTCTGTGTACTAATTAAAATTAAATAAATAAATTTATATTTTAAAAACGCCAACGTTCCTTTTATTGTACAGATACACTACAAATAATTCGAAATCTTTTCACAATCAAGTTAAAATCATTTTTAATTAATAAGAAAACTGCATGTTAAATTTCATTCTTATTGTTTGAACGATAACAAATAATTACACTTGATTTCTGCATTAAATATATCTCGTCACGCATACTTCATTTAAATTTATTTCTATGGAAAATGAATCGCACTAGCCGGTATTATCTTTCAAACAAATATTACAACAGATATTTTTCCAAGAAATTATTCAACGGGTATCGAATTGTAGTGTCAAGACAAACATTCAAACCTAAGTGGAAGTAAAAAAAAAAAACATCCCACCATCCTCATTCGGCAGTTTCCCATTTTCCTACTAGTAAATATGCAAATACTTTGAGAGAAACCAAACAGGGACTCAAGCCCCACTTTCTCATTCCTCATTATCGAAGATGACTTAAACAGAAATCGAAGAGATTCCGGTTATTTATTTTAACAAAACGAATACGAATCCCTTTTCAAAAACGAAAAAGCCTCTTCTTCGGAAAATCGGCGATTAATTCTAATTACTCGCGCATTAATCACCAGGTTAGCGTCCATGTCAAAAAAGCGTCCTCTGCCAGCACACGCATAAGTGTGCACACACACCATAAATATAATCCCTCAATTCCTCCTCTGAAAGTAATCAATCGGCAATACGTATTCCCCAAGTCAAACAACTCAGTGAAAGAGACCAGCACCACACACAAGCAAGAAGACGAGAGGAGAAGGAAGTATGCGTCAATTTAAAATCATAAAAAGTTCTCTTCCATGCCCAACTTAGTTGCCTCCGCTGTCATGCTGTAGTAATTCATTCCCAATTTTCTGCCTTTAGGATTTTAATTACCCCGTTTTAAACAAGATCCTCGACTAATTCCCTAATTAATTAGTTAATTCCCAACCCCTCGAATTCGTCTCCCTTGCAACCCCCACCCCTCTGCACCCCCTCCCCCTTCGCAACAGCTTCCTTCTAACCCTAAACGAGAAACTGGAAAATTTTGAGTTTTCTTATTATTATTCTTGTTTTCTAAAGGGGTGTCTTAATCATAATACGGTTGCTCTTCTAATTGGGATTCTGCTTGGGTGGTGGTGGGTTCGCTGCTGCTGTTGGCGTTCGAGCAGCGGTGGTCTCGTTCGGTGGATACGGGGGTATGGATACGACAACTGGTAGGGATGTTTGAAGTCGTGTTTCTGCTTGGCTTGATCCATATTTTGTGAATGATTAATGGGATAAGTATGTCTATGAATATATTTTAGCGGGAGTTCTTGACTTTCTTTTCTTTGTTAAAAAGTGAATTTTATTGCTTTAATTGAGCAGATCTTTTAATGTTTTAATATATTATTATTTGGTTTTTAAAGTCTTAATTTTTGCATTATAAATACTGATGTTTTTAACACCTTTTTGTGTCTTAGAAAATTTACGACTCTAATTTAGTATTGATATTCTCTGTTTTGCCGTGTCTAAATACAAATATAGCAAAATTTTATAACTGTATAACAACAAAAGCCGCAAATAACAATAATTATTCAATTCAAATTTCTAAATAATTGATGACAAAAAATAATAGAGGAAATCAGACATAATTTAAAGAAAGATTCTGAATTAAGGACATTCTGATTTAATAACAAAATACCGCCTTAAATAAATGGAAGACAAATGCGCTTTTTTTTTTTTTTTATCATTTAGTCTTAGTCAGCATGACAATATAAAGGTTTTTGTGTGGGTTTTTTAGACATTTTTTCGAAAAATCCATTTAACTTTCCTTATTCTGATAACAGATTGACGGCCTGATGGCCAATTGGCTAGAGCTCTGGTTTTGGTACCAGGTTCAAATTATGGCATTAGCATGGATGTTTGTTAGTGGTTCGGAATCCCCGTTAAACTGTAGGCCCCCTTCTAATTAGCCTAAAGTGTAAAAAAAAAATGACCGTAAAGCGGCAAACCAAACCAAGTCAATAATAGATTATTCGATATGAAATGCTAGAAGAAATAAACTAATTCATGTTTGTCCTAATGGAGTAATATAATACAGCATGTTATAATTTAAATGTAGATTTATAGATTCTTTGCTTAAAACAACGAATGATTGCCTGACGATAGTTTTGTATTTAACTACTTAATATGATTTGGATTCAAAATATAATGGAACATTAAATACCTGAGGTAGTCCCCTCTTGCAGAGGATGAGGTTGGCCTTGGTGAAGAGCGTAGACCCCACTTCTCCCAAACGACAGTCACAGCAGGCGCACTTCAAGCAGTCCTCGTGCCAGAACTGGTCCAGAGCCTTCAGCAGGTACCTCTCGCGGATGGGCTTCTGGCAGGCCGCGCAATTGGCACTCTCTGTCAATGGCCTGCTGATAGACCCACCATCCACGGGTAGAGAAGGGTTCCTTGAACCTTCGGCCTTCATGTCCATGTCTCTAGGTGCCTGCGGAAGAAACAGATCCAATTAATGAACGGCCTCATAAGACACACTTTTAAAGCAATGTTATATTAACCAAACTTCTTACAGCTACATTCCTACACTAAAAAACATTCAAAGTCAGAAAGACTTCAAGAAGTACTCAGCTTAAATATCTTTTTTTTTTTTTGAAGCTCTCTTCTTTAACCAGAGAGAACCTAAAAGTCGTATACCACAGAAAGTAGACACTAAATTGAAAAAAAAAAAAAAAAAAAAAAAAAACTAGTTTTTCGCGCACTTAGTTCATTTTGAAAATTAAACTTTCTGATTATCGCCGTAAATAATTAAACTTTCGTAAAGGAAACTTATACACAGAAACTCCAATAGGACGTTCACATGTGGCTTTCAAGTTTTTCCAACAGGACAGTCACATGTGGTTTCCAAATCGCTCTAAAGGACATTAACGAATGGTTTTCAGGTTTCTCCAATAGGACAATCACCTGCGGGTTTCAGGTTTCTCCATTAGGAAATGAACACGTATGGTACCTACTGAAAGTTTACCAAAAAAGCATTAAGAATTCTTCACCAACCCAGAGAGCAGCGTTGACTCAACAAATTAGTGTTGCTCATTATGAAATGGCCAACAAAACCATGGATTCATTAATGGTAAGTAGCAAACACTTTAGAAAAAAAATCCTTAAATATAAAACCTTTAGGACTAATCATACATGGTTTATCAAATAATTTAATGATGTAGGCAATCTACTAAAACATCGACTGCATATAATTATTACATGGCAAAATTTATAGCCATTTTTCTACAAGTTTAGAATTACTAGTAACAGTTATTTAAATGCTACTGATTGTATAAAATAAAAGTAAAAAATTATATATACTTGTTTGTAAATAAATATAAATACTGAACATAATCTGTTTTTGATTTCCATAACTCTACAAAAGGTAAATTAAAAATCAGTCAAAATGTTAAATGTCAAGAATATTTTGAAGTAAAATACATTCTAAAGTGCTTTTTCAAAGAGAGCAAGCAAATTTTTTTCTAATACTTGAAGTAAAAACCAAAAATAATAATGAAAAAAAAAAAATATCTTGACTTCTCAAATCACTTTCTCCTGGAAGTATTTGAGATCATCTCTTCTACATATTCCAGTGAATAAAGAAGCTCAAATACGAATTATAACATTTTATCCAGAAAAGACTGAGCAAAAAAAAAAAAAAAAAAAAAAAGTAACAACGCGTAATCGGCCCTTTTATGCATTAAAAAAAATAAATATGATATAAAAATTCTTCAACAACCCAACATACTCAAACTCGTTATCTGAGGTTTCAGATTTACAGGTTTCTCCACTACGACATGAATTCGTATGTTCCCACTGAAATTTTATCAGAAAAAATTAAGCAGTAAGCAAATTTTCCCCAACCCAGAAAACAACGTCAACTCATCGTAATAGAGTTACGAAATGGCCAACAAAAACCATGTTCATTAGTGGTTGGAAGTAAATAATTGAGAAAAAAAAAATCTCCTTAAATATAAAAATCTTTAAGACTAATCATACATGGTTTATCAAATGATTTAATGATATAGTCTATTGACTAAAATAACAACTGCATATAATGATTATATGGGGAACATAGCCATTTTCAATTCCTTCTATTAGCTCACACTCTCCTATATATATCTTGTTTAAATTTTCAATCGTTAATAAAATACATTTTATTCATCCACTCAAGTTCAAATAAATTTTGAGTGGAAGAACTTGTAGTGGTGACATTTGATGTTAATACAGGTTTTTCAAATATTAATTCAGTAATTAAATTTAATTATTTAATTTTTTTTTTTTTAAAGTTGCATATATCTACCAATAGATGGCGCCAGATAAACTTAAAAAATGAATGAAAAATTATTTATAAAGGACTTTCTGCAATATATTGAAAAAAAAAGAAGAAGGAATTGACTTTAAAAATTTGTTTTTATATTATTTGTTTTACAAGTTCAAAACTAATAATAGTTATTTATAGGTAATAGTTAGTAAAGTTAAGTTAAATAATAATGATTTAAATGCTACTGATTGTGTAAAATAGAATAAAAAAATTCAAAATGTGTAAACTTATTTATACAAAAAAATATTGATTTTAAACGTAATGTGTCTGCTAAGATTTCCAGAACTCTAAAAGCAAATCAAATATTAAAAATCAACCAAAACGATAAATGTCAGAATATTTTCGAGTAAAATCCATTCTAACATACAAGCTTAAAAGTGCTTATCAAAAGAGCAAGCAAAACTTTTTTTTTTCAATACTTGAAAGAAAAACGAAAAATAATAATGAAAAAAAAAAAATCTTGACTTCTCACTTGCAGGAGAAAGTATTTGAGATCATCTCTTCCACATATTCCAGTGAATAAAGAAGCTCAAAATACGAATTATAACAATTTATCCAGAAAAGACTGTGAGCAAAAAAAAAAAAAAAAAAAAAAGTAACAACGCGTAATCGGGCATTTTATGCATTAAAAAAAAATAAATATGATATAAAAATTCTTCAACAATCCGACGTACTCAAACTCGTTATCTACCCACACTTGTCATTTTTTATTCCACCTCCTTTGGGGTAAGGAAGAAACTGGAGAGCCATCATCTTCATTGCACACTTAAGTGATGCTGGGGAAAAAGTAAGGAGGGTAGGGGAAAAAAAGAAAAAAAAAAAAAAAAATGGAGAATCCTGACAAGTACTAGTGAATCAGTCTCGTCACAGTGAAAAAAATATATGAAGACAAAAAACTGGAATAAAAAATGATGTGGTTTTAAGAGATAAAAATGATGACAGAAGTGGAGGAAAAATTGAGCTTAAAATTAAAAGTGGAAAAAAATCACTCCGTGGAGTTTGGGGATTTTTTTTTAATGTTAGATGTCTGAAAGAGGGATTTCATGATTCCGTCATAATTTTTTTGAAGATGTTTATGAATTAATCAAATCATGGTTTTCAAGAGCGTCATGTAGATAATTTTTCCCCGCTTCTGAATAGCCCCAGATTTATAAATTTAATTAATATGATCAGACATATAGATATATATTATCTACATGATTTTTGATATGTAGTTTCTAAGCTTTATGTACAAAAACAATGTGTCACCAAGCAAATAGCAGACAATATTTTTTATAGTTCTTTATTTCTTTTTTGTTCTTTTTCCTTCCTCATAAACATATACATTATAACATGTACATTTTTAATTATTACTCGATATGATGATTAACAGGGGCCTGAATGTCCGAGTGTCTAGCGCTCTGGCACTCGGTACCACACGTTTCGGGTTTGAGTCCTGGTGGTACCATGGATGTTTGTAGTGATTCGGAATCCACTTTAAACCGTACGTCCCGGTCTAATATGATCGTAGAGCGTTGTGGAGGTATTGTTATTCCGCATTCCTAGCTTATCTTCAAGCTACACGCACCTCCTGGGTAGTGCTAAGTGAGTAACGACGTCGGTGCAGCACTTGCCTTAAGGCATCGAAGACAATTGTCTAAGTGTTTGTCAGCTGCATTAGAACAAAAAAAAATGATGATTAACTAAATTCTTGTTATATAAACCCTTATTAGACCTATTTTGGTCTATGGCTCTGAAACATTGACTTTGGCAAGGTCTGAAGAGGCCCATTTGGGTATATATTTGAGAGGAAGGTTTTAAGGGCTATTTTTGAGGGAAAGTGATTGTTGGAGAAGACGTTACAATGCAGAAATTTATAAATGCTCTAAAGACCCATATATTATAAAATTTATTAAGATCAACACATTAAACTGGACTGCTCACGTATTTAGGAGGAATGATTTAAACGCTGCAAAAAAGGTTCGTTTTTGGCAAAGCCACAGGGACGAAGAGGATGACAAAAAGTTCCGATGGATAGATGCAGTTGAAAAAGATTTCGCTGTATGTACTAAAGGTAAAGAATTGGAGGGACATTGTCACCCAGAGGAATGCATGAAAATCTCTTCAAAGGAAAGCCTTGGCCCACTCTGGGCTGTTGTGCTATTGATGATGATAAGATATGATGATTACTTGATAGGACGTTGTTTACCACAGTTTTCCTACAAATTCAAAAAGTATCATAGGAATAAAGAGAAAACTGTTTATCTAAAGATCTTTTTTAAAGATACTGATCTACATTTGTGTTACGAATGAAAAATAAATGAGAAATGCATTTAAAAGAGGTGCCTTGACAACTATCAAACATGCTGCCAAAGCATGTGTTAGTTTATCCTTTTTAAGTTCATTATAATTTAATGGAAATGGGGATAAAATCCATGATGCTTCTTCGTCTTCCCTTTTTTAAAGTTTTTTATCTATACATCGGTGAGCCTCGCGTTTCATTTATTACCCAAAACCCACCGTTAGGCTCTGAAGGAAAGTCGACGCTGAAAACAACGACTTTACGACGTCCCGCACTTACCAGGAAACTCCACCATGTTGCATAACTGTCGAGGCGAGACGACGCTTATACATCCTGTCATAGTAATTGCCATCGAGTCTGCTCGTTGCTATAGCAGCCTGATGGTCAATTGGCTAGCATTCTGGCATCTTTACCACAGGCTTCAGGTTCGAATCGTGGCGATGACATGGGTGTTTGTTAGTGGTTTGGAATCCCACGTTAAACTGTAGGTCCCGGTCTAATTAGCCCAAAGTGTGCACAAAAAAAAGAAAGTAGAGCGACAAACGAAACCAGACCTCGTTACTACAAGAAGGGCTGCAACGAAGTCCACAAGCATATTTGAATTTCAGTCCACCTGCAAGCTAGCTGATCACTTTATCATTGGACCACAAATCGGTCAAGAAAAGAGCTCACATGGTATTTCTCTTTCAAGCTGCTCGATGTCAATTTCAATAAAAGTTTAACTGCATTAAATTTTCTTTTCTTTAAATGTATATATATACACTGAAGTGACAAAAGTCATGGGATACCTCTTAATATCGTGTCGGCCCTCCTTTCGCCCGGCGAAGTGCAGCAACTCGACGTGGCATGGACTCAACAAGTCGTTGGAAGTCTTCTGCAGGAATATTGAGCCATGCTGTCTCGATTGACGTCCATAATTTGAAAGCGTTGATGGTGCAGGATTTTGGGCACGAACAGACCTCTCGATGATGTCCCATAAATGTTCTCGATGGGATTCATGTCCGGGCGATCTAGGTGGTCAGATCATTCGTTGGAATTGTCCAGAATGTTCTTCAAACCAATCGCGAACAGTTGTGGCCCGGTGACATGGCGCATTGTATCCATAAAAATCCCATCGTTGTTTGGGTACATGAAGTCCATGAATGGCTGCAAGTGATCTCAAGTAGCTGAACATAAACATTTCCAGTCAATGTTTGGTCCAGATCGCACCAGAGGACCAAGTCCAAGCCATGAAAAACAGCCCACACCATTATGGAGCCACCACCAGCTTGAACAGTGCCTTGCTAAGAGTTTGGGTCCATGGCTTCGTGGGGTCTGCGCCACACTCGAACCCTACCATCAGCTCTTACCAACTGAAATCGTGACTCATCGGACCAGGCCACGGTTTTCCATTCATCTAGGGACCAACCGATATGCTCACGTGCCCACGAGAGTCGCTGCAAGCGATGTCGCTCTGTCAGTAAAGGCACTCGAGTCGGTCTTCTGCTGGAATAGCCCAAGAAAGCCAAATTTCTCCGCACAGTTCTAACAGACAAGTCCCTTGCACGTCCCACATTGATTTCTGCGGTTATTTGACGCAGTGTTGCTTTGTCTGTTAGAATTTACGAATCTTTGCAGACGTCGCCGGTCTCGGTCGTTAAGTGCAGGCGGTCGACCACTGCGCTGTCCATGGTGGGATGTTATGCCTGAAATTTCATACTCTCGGCACACTCTTGACACAGTGGATCTGGGAATGTTGAATTCCCCTAACGATTTCCGAAATGGCATGACCCAGCGTCTAGCTCCAACTAACATTCCGCGTTCAAAGTCTGTTAATTCCGTCGTGCGGTCATCATCACGTCAAAACTCTTCACATGAATAACTTGAACAGAAATGAAAGCTCTGCGAAAGCACTGCGCATTTATACCTGTTCTACGCGATGCTACTGCCATCTGAAAATTTGCGTATTGCTATCCCTGACTTTTGTCACTTCAGTGTATATATCATCGCCACAACAGCAATATGGTTGGCCAAGGCCGTCTGCCTACTGGCAAATATTTAGGCAAGAGACGTTTTTTTTAAGGAGTAGGGTTGTAAGCCCGACGCCCCACAGGCATATTAGTCTTGGGGCCCCTACATTTACATTTTACCCTACATTTAAAGTGGATTCGAACCACTACAAACATCCATGCCACCACTAGGACGCGCGAATCTGCAACCTGTTATACCAACGGCCATAGCGCTAGCCAATTGGCCATCAGGCCTATATATATATATATATATAATACACATACATATATAATATATAATATATACATATATATACATACATATATAATATATACACCATATATAAAATACACATTAATTAATTAAATAATACTCTTGTTTACTTCTTAATTTAATATTAAAAAATACCTATTCAAATGTTATGCGAAAATTTGTTGTTTAAAATTACGCGAAGTAAATTAAATTGATTACATTAATTATTTTTATGAATTATAATAGGGACACAAATGTAATTACTTTCCTTCTTGAGAAATAAAATTCAGTGAGATTTCCTTTATATTTGAAAATTATTTAAATTTCAAACGAAAGTTTTAATTATAATATAACAAAATATTTAAAAACAAATTTTTTTGCATACTAATTAATTATTTGAGATACAAGCTTTTCAAAAGCAATGTTAATATAAGTAACTATAATTACTGAACTATAAAAATAAATTTTCAATTAAGAATGAAATAACTAATAACTAAATTTTTAGAGGATATAAAATTTATTTTAATTTTATGTTGTATAATCAATCATTAAAATTTAGATAATTTTGACTTTCTTTTATCCTTTGTGTTTCAATTATGGTCAATTATAATTAATCATCGCTTCGAAGAAGCCCAGGAAACATCAACAAAGCAAGAAACCTCACAATCTCCACCGAATCTGCTTGTTTTCATTGAGTAAATATAATCTATCAATAAAAAAAAATCTGCACACAGTATGAAATTTTAAGTCATCATCAATGCCTCTAATGAAAAGAAGATTCTTAATTTCAATTAAGATTAAATGATGAAAATTTTGTTACTGTTTTATCTTAATCAAATTAATCATGCAAGTATTTTTCCAGGTTTTCTTATTACAATTATGAGTTAATTGTCGTTATGAAGTATTCCGTAGAATAATATTTCTCTTCCACTCTTACTCAATTAGATTAGAGAGAATGTCTTTCAGTTGTTACAAAGCTATCTATTTTTTTTTTTTGTGCCATGAGCTAAAAAAATGAATTATTTAAACTTCTAGATGTGTTTTAACTTTAAAGGAAATTTTTGCTTCAAAAAGGAAATATTTTGTACCAACACGGGGCATATGTAGGGGTTTTAAAATTAGTTAATTAAATTATACTTTTACAAAATAGTAACATGATATTAAGAGGGTATGAAGTAGCAATATTTAAGAGAACTGATTCTTGTTTATGTTACTTAAAAAAAAAACGCAACCAACCAAATTACTCAAATGTTGTTGCCCTGCGATGATTTTAATATAACAAAGGAAAAATCCTGAGAACGAAATTTATGAAACTTTTATGAAATAAAGATGCACAATCACGATAGAATAGAAATATAAGGACACATGTGATAATTTATGGCATAAAGGACACATTCCTTCAGAAATCAGTGCATGATCGAAATAAAGATGCATAATCACGATGGAACAAAAATATAAGGACACATTATCATATATAATTTAATGTATAAGGAATACATTCGGAAATCAATGAGGTAATTAAAAGTTCTATTTTAAAATGAAATTCGGACCTAAGACAAGTGTGTCTTTTTCTCAGAAATAGCAAAGTGGTATGATGGATAATGAGTTGGATTTGCGAAATAAGGGAAGACCAGTTCTAAACCAGATAAATGAAGCTGAACCTTTTAGGTATAGACATATGCCAAGGATATGCACGATAAATCTATAGACAGGAAGAACCGTTGACTGTTGACCTATAAGATGGAACCCTAATGGATATTCATTCATTCAGAAATGTGTGCAGTGTAGCAGATACTTCAGTAGTGCATTTTGGTTAAAAAGACCCCATTGCAGATGACTGGTCCATGGCTAATATGCAGCTTCACTTTAGCGAGGAATCCCGAAGGCTGAAGATTGATTAACCTTCAAGACAACGCTCTACGATCGAATTAAACAAGGACCTAAGGTTTAAAGTGGATTTCGAACCACTGCAAACAACCGTGGCATCGCCGGGACTCGAACCCGAAACGTGTGGTACCGAGCACCAGACACTCGGCCGTTCAGGCCCCACTACAGTTGTGCATGATATTCGAAAGTATTAATGTTTGGACACAGGAAATATAATAAATTATCTCTGAGACTCATGAAAAGCAAAATGAAAGTCAATTTGAAATTCTTAAATCTTTAATAATAGTAATAAAAAAAAAACCTCTTCAATATTCATTAATTGTTTTAAATTTAAATAGAGACGATAAAATCATATTATTTTTATGCGTCACATTAAAACACTTGCTCTACATTTTTTCTCTCAGGATATTTATCCTTATAAACTTAGAACCACTCCCCATATCACACAATAGCTCCAAAAGCCTCTATCCGAAATTAACTTTAATTTCATTTCCGGATTTCAAGCAAATCCACGGCATTCATTTTATGGAGAATTGGCTTAAAGCGTCGAGAAGGGCGGAAAACATTTCCAAAGGGTGCAGTTCCCCTTCTACGTCAAAGATCCCCCTAATCCTCGTCCAGTGGAGGTGGGATCTAGATTATCAGGGCCCGAATGACTGTTCTAAAGCAGACAAACATAATATAGGCGATATTAAATCCGGCCGTCCGAAGTATTGGGTAGGGGGTCCTAAGATAAAAGGGGCATTAAAGCGTAATCCCGGCGCTTTCTAAACGGACACCTTATGGTAATAGGCGACTGAAGGGGCTATCGTCTTACCCTGGAATCCCTTTATCATTCTGGACATTAAGCAAAAGGCGAAGCCTCATCAAATTTCTGATCCAGACTCTGAAATAATACCCCTCCCGTGGCTGCCAGCTTTTCTGTCACGGCTATCACAATAGAAGCGAACCTTGGGGTGGGGGTTGCAGTTTGGCGACGCTCTTGGCGATCATTGGGGAAAGGAAAGCTGAATAAAATGCTTTATGGATATAATAATGACATAAAGAGCAAAACATAATTAATATAATGACATATTATGATACTATAATAATCAATTTACAATTTCTTTCGTTATTTTCGCTAACATTTTTCTCCTTTTACAATTTTGTATTGTAGAATCATCAAAAATTATTAAATTTAATGAATTTAAAAGTTTGTAGCGGTTCGGAATCCACTTGAAACCGTAGGTCCCGGTACTAATAGGATCGTAGAGCGTTGTGGGGTAATGATATTCGCGTGTGAGGCATATCTTCAAGCTACACGGGTCCCCAGGTAGTGCTAAATGAGTGACAGCAGTGCAACCATCGCTTATGGCATAAAGATTAACTGTCTGTATTGCCAGCTGCATTAGAACAACAACACTGAATTTAAAATTTTTTTTTTACATTTCTCATAGAGGCTGCAAATATGAGTGGTTTTTAATAAATAAAATGCATCTATTATTTATTTTGCTGGCAGATTTTTATACAGGAGATGTTTTCATTTTATGGGGTAGGGTTGTTGTTGTTGTTTCTTATCCCACTTGGCAGGCATCTACACCAAGCCCACGAACCCGTATGGACTCATGGTTGAAGGGAAACGAGGGCAGCTTAGGTAGTGATGGAGCACTTGTAGGTAAAAGTCTGGCTTGGCTCCGTGAAGCTCTACAGTCATATGAGACAAGGACCTACGTTTTAAAGTGGATTCCGTACCACGACAAATATCCATGGCACCGCCGGAGCTCGAACCCAAGACCTGTTTTATTGAGCGCCACAGAGCTAGTCATTCGCCTATGAGGCCCCTATGTCTGTTTCACTCACTTTATATAAAACTAGTATATACAAATTGGTATTCATACATTCAGGGGCCTGATGGTCTAGATACTAGCGCTCTGACGCTCGGTGCCATGGATGTTTATAGTACGTCAGAATCCACTTTAAACCGTAGGTCCCCGTCTAATATGACTGTTGGGCGTAGGGCTGGCAACCCTATCCCGTAAAAGGGAAACATCTCTTTTCTCAAAATATGCCAGTAGGCAGACGGCCTTGTTAACCATTGGGCTGTTGCGCCGATAATGATAAATACACTGGAAGTAGTCTCTCAATTTTAAAGTTTTTTTAACAAATAAATATTTAAAAAATAGTTTTGCAGTGGATTATTTTTTTATTTAAATAATAAAATAATATTTTAATTTAAAATAAATATTTAAAAATAGTTTTCAGTGTATGCATGCTATTTATGATTTCATATTAGGTCCAATTAGATAAAAAATAATTCAATTTATCACAAAGTAAAGTTTCATTCATTTTTGTTATTCTATTCAAGCCACAAGCATCAATTAAAACTGATGAGCATCAATTAATTAGAAAAGTTGTTTAAACAATTGCATACTAAAATAAATTACTGAAAAATAATTGATCTTTAGAAAGTTTGTAAAAAAAAAAAAAAAAAAAAAAAAAAAAGAATTATTAAGCACAATATTTTTTAATTAAATAGTAAAAATAAAATCGGTTATTTTGTTACATTGACAAGACATTGTAATAATCTTAAAATAATTCCTAACAGTATATTTTTCATTTCATTAATTCCACAAACACATTAATTAAATTTATAAAATCTATTTCTGTTCTAATTTTGGAAGTAAAAACAACATTCATTAAAATGCTACAATACCAGAACAATATATTAATTTTGCTCTTGTTCAATTAAATTTCTTGAAAACTTGATGATTTGAAATTTTTTTTTAATGTATCATTTCGTTAAATTATATTTTAAATTATAAAATACAAATAATTAAATTTGGATGCATTTAACTGATTAGGATAACATACATCAGATGATATTTGTATAAAAACTATTTCATATTATATTTTCTAATTAAAATTAATAAACAATTACTTTTAAATATAATGAACTGTTAAAATTTATTGTATGATTTAAAAAGTGACGTTTTTATTTCAACTTTTATAAAATACTTTTAACGAAATGCGATTCATTTGTATTAAGGATTTAGGCAACCAAATAAAAGCATAATAACATAATTAAACATAATTTGTCAACATTTTTTTTTTTCTAAATGAATTAATTTAAATAAATTATATGTATGACATATTTTTCATTTTAAATTAATCGCATGAGATTTATTATTATTTGTATCATTTTTAGTTGATATAGATAATAAATATATTTCTTTTAATTAACAAATAAAAAGAAATTCTCTGAAATTTCAATAGGTAATATTTTATTATCAAATTTCATTTATTATTTATTTCATTTATGTTTTCATACATTTTAATGCTGTAACATAGTAATATATTTTACCAAGTTCTTAAAAAAAAAAAAATCAAAACTTCTGATGTACTGATATCTTTAAAAATTTAAAATAAAAAAAAGGGAGAGAGAGAGACTATCCCCACCGGCAGGTGATGGGGGGGGTAGGGCAGTATCTTTGGGATGGTTTTAAGGAATAACTATCTTGCATTTGCTTGTCATATGGGAGAAAGTTCGGAAAACTATCAGCAGGCAGACCGACTATGATGCGAGACGCTTTTAAATAGATGATCGCCATCGAGTCTTCTATTTTCTGAATGAAGTTAGTACAACGATGCCACCAGCTTATTTAAACCAAGGCCCTCCTGCAGAGCTGCACAAATTTCCACTGGGCTACATGCAAGTGTAGTTGATCTACAGATTTATTTTTATTTAAGAAATTCATCATTTGCAATTTTTTTTTTTAATTTATCAAAGCACTAATAAATATATGAGACCATACAAAAATTGATAGCTATTACATCATTCTTTCCATCCTCGTTGCTTTTTTTTTAAATAAATTTTATTTATTTTTTGTACGGTAGCTAGTTTATATACATAAATAAACAATGCGTATACATAGGAAAGTTAATCATTACATAAGAATGAATACTTTAAAAAAAAAAAAAAAAAATAGAAATGCATGGAAGACATTTTGTTATAACGAAAAAGAAAAGAAAAAGAGTCAAATGACATATTGTATTCCTATAATATTATTTATTTTTTATCTAAATTTAAACTGTGATTAATAATAGTTTATAAACAGGTAAACTAGATGCTTATAAATTTAAATATCTCTCACATTATACCTTTAATGAACAAAATCGCTGAATTATTTTGCCTAAATTTTTATTTTAATATTAAATAAAATAAATAAATAAATAAATAATATTTGGTTTTCAAATACTATTTTATTGTTTTTAATATTTAGCAAGTCGTTTTCTATTATCTTTCTCGATGAAGGCAATTTGCATTAAAAATCAAACATCCTTTTTAAACAGTAGTAAAAGATCTTTACGCACACACTGGGGGAAAAGGAGGGGTGAGGGGGGAATACCCTGAATGTACCAAATCAAACATCTTGTTCATGCAAACAAAATTCTTTTTATTGGATTGAAAGAGCTGTTAATGCGGACTTTTGTTCTCCCAAATTGCAGTGACGAAATTTGGGTGGAGTGTAGCAGTACCCTCATGATGCCTCTTGGATAACGTTGAATCTGCAATGTATTTACGCCAAAGTATCATGAACCACCCTGGTACAAATAATAATAAATCAAATAATAAAAATAAATGAATAAAATATATTTTTTGTAAGTTATGCGGCGATAAATGAAAGGAACGCAATTATCAGAGTAATAAAATAAGGGAACACAGCTCATAATTTTACTGTTAATTTAACCTTTTTTTTTTTGATCAGTCCCGCTATATTAAAAATATAACGTTTTCAAAAATTTAATTATATTTTTAATACGTTAATTATTTTTATATACGTTAATCAAAGTGCCAGATACATGAACGAACTTAGTGCAAAAAATAATAAATAAAATAATAAAAAAAAAAAATAATAAAATAATGGCTAGTTTTTTTTGCATTGATAAAGGAACGCAATTATTAGAATAATAAAATAAGGAAATACAACTCAATATTTTACCGTTGATTTAACCTTTTTTTTTGTTCGACTGAACAAACGCTGCATTAAAAATATAAAATTTTCCAAAAATTTAATATATATCTTTAATATGTTATTATTTTTATAAACGTTAAGTCAAAGTGCCAGATATATGAACTACCCTCGTGAAAAAAAAATAATAAAAATACATGAACTAAATAAAATAATGATTTTTGTTTTTTTTTTTTATTAGTTATGCGAAAAGAAGGAACGCAATTATTAGAATAATAAAATAAAGGAGCACTTATAATTGTACTCATAATTTTACAATTAATTTAACCTTTTTTTGGTTCATTCACGCTATATTAAAAATATAAATTTTCAAAAAATTTAATACATTTTTTACAGTAATAAAAAAAAGGAATGAAAATGAGCAATATACGCCAAGATATGGTGTCGCTTCAAACCCTTCTCACTTTACCACAATTTTTGGTGACACCCACCCACTTGGGCATGAATAACGAAAATCATCCCCCTACCCCCAAAATACTGATAAACGCCCCCACCCCCTACGCTCCCTTTCCCTCCCGGATAAGATTAGGAGCTCAAGTCGGGTTCTCCGGTTTCCGGTCATCGTTTGGAAAGCCGGGGTTTGCCGCGATTCCCGGTTTGGCGATAAAATAATCATTAATCATGTCCCAGGTGGCGAGATTTTCACCGCAAACACTCGGACAATTGGCGGCCTTTTTTTCTTATTCAAAATTCCCTATCATTCCCTAAAATATTCGTCTTCCATACCTTTACCCACTTAGAGGAGGGATTAAAAAGATCTATGATGCTTTTATAATAATATTTTATTTATTTATTTTTAAGGGGATAGTTTATGGTGAGAAGTAATCTTACGACTTCCTGTAATATCGGCTTTCATATTCTAATGATATTTAGGCTTTTGTTTCACGGTAGGGTATTCAATCATTGTGGTGGGGATTTTTTTACACCCGACATTAAATATAGGGGGATATTTTATGGGGATTTTTTGTTGTTATTTTTCCCCAGAAAAGGAGGAGACTTGGGTGAAAGATGACGGTTTCAGGAAGTTATTGAAATTCCGACCTTTCAAAAGCTTTTACTTTATGGATTGTTATTTTAAGCAGTAAATAAAAGACTCAAAAACGCCGCCGAGGTTTAGCGGTGGAGTTTCCCCGGTTTGAAGTATGGAAGTCGTTCCGCAAAAGTGTCAATAGTTTTAACGTTTAACATTCATTTTGACTGGAGTCTTCTCTTTATGTAGAAAAAAATAAAGTTGGAAGCAATTTAAGAGGGAATATTTCAAAAGACCGACTTAAGGTAGGAAGTATTTCAAAATGTCTTAAATGAGTACATAAAATTTAAAGGGAAAATAACGTTTAAAGTACATTAGGGACGGAAGAATTACGCTATTTCTAATGAAAATAGCAAAATTGCTTTGCATATCATATTTTGAAATAAAATACTGCTATTTGAATTTCATAATTTTGCTTTTAAAAACCCATTACTATATTTTCTTAAAATGTTTTATATATATATTGGTGCCGTGGTATTTCCTTTGGAATAAGTCCAATTTATTTGCTATACGCCCTATTTGTTTAGAAGTTTCATTTGACTCAGTATACGACTAATGGTTTGATAGGTTAAAATCTTTGCCAAATTGATGGATGTCAAAACTTTTCACAGAAATATCATCCAAACAAAGTCCAAATAAGACGCATAATATTTTTCTGTAATGGCCAGACAATGACACATTTTCAAAACATTCTGCGATAAGGAAACACAGTACTGTCTTACACGTCCCTTTGAAATACACTCAAGAGCCAAAACATTATGACCACCTGCCAATAACGAGTTGACCCACCTTTGGCGCGCAACACAGCTTCAACCTGCCTTGGCATGGATTAAAACCACCACTTAATACCAGTTAAATACCACTTCCACCTGATCACGTGCCTTCCACGTCATCCAGGCGAGTTCATTGCAAAATTTAGGGGTGATCATAATGTTTTGGCTCTTGAGTGTAAATCCAATTTATTTGTTGTATGTCCTGTTTGTTAAAGCTTCATTTGACTCAGTATACGACTAACGATTTGTACGAGCCTCTTGAAGACGTTGATAACCTTATCAAGATTTTAGCAATTAAATGGTCATTATTCTCTGATTAACTTTGAAAATATTCCTACTATGCAACATAGTAAGACTATCTAATGACAAGAGGTTCAGTTTCTTCCATTACTGCATTGGGAATGATGTGAGAAAACAAATTTTTTTTTTAAACCAACAGATATGTTAAAATACATTGTTACCTGGAGATCTTATTTTGTCACCATAATTTCGATCGAACACCCATAGGGATGACATCTGACGGGTTCACCATCTTCTACCCTATTCCTCGAACTTAATGGAAAGACTTTGTCGGAATCTGTGAGATTTGTTTGCTTTGGAAGTAAAAAAAAAAAAAAAAAAAAGGTATGGAACTAATATACAAATGATAGTATTTTTATTCCATTGAGTAATGTCCAAATGAGAAATACCTCAAATAAAGTTAATTTATCGAATTTAATCTCATTAAGAAGAAGAACATTTTTAAGTGAAACAACTTTTTTCCCCAAATTTTATTTCATAACAGCAAATTGATGAAAATTAATAAATAAATAATTACACATTAATATAAACATATGTAGCTTACAAATAAAAAAAAAAATTCATACATTTCAAACGTAGTGATTTTTCATATTTTTCAAACGTAGCATATTCGCCTTAGATTTTTTTTTTTTTTCATGATAAATGTTCATGATGGATGTTCAGGACAAAATAAATGGAGTGATGACAACGGCAATTTTTTTTATCATATTCATTATTTAAAACAGTGGTGGTCTAATAAAATAAAATTAATTAATAGCTAATGAAACTAAAATATCATCGGAGACATATCTCTTTCAGTTGAAAGATTTATATTTTTTTTAAAGATTTAATGCATGCATCTGTGTACCAGAAGACGTTCAAGTTCTAAATATATATATAATATTTAATATATAAATAGAAATATATATATTATAGAGTTGATGTGACAAAATATCGCGGTAATTCCTGTCTCCAATCACAGTAAAAATAGCAGAAAAAATTTATTTTTTGGTGTAATATAAATAAATAATCCAAATTTTATAAAACAAAAAATGAACTTTTAATAAATAAATAATACGTAAAATGTCTTTACACATCCACACATATCATTATGAAATTACAGTTGTAATTTCTTTTATTGCTAATTCATTGTGCAATTACGAATTTCTTCAAACAAAATATTATCTCAGCAGTGACTTCATCACAGCGAGATTTTTATCGTAGCTAACATACAGTAATAACAGATGGCATATCACTAGTTACAAGTTCCGTTTTGAACAAACTCAAAGAAACAAGTTGGTTAGATTACAATCATTGTAAAAATTTATGCCAACATATTATGGTTTTCAAAACGGTCTTCCATAGAGTTTTTTTTTTCACTCTAACTAATATATTACTGAGCTGAATATCTGAAAGAATAAATCCACACAATCAATTCGACGGTAGCTGTGTAGAGAAAGCACCCCGATCTTGTTCCCACGAAGATTTAGTCATCGCTTTTGTTGGTCTACCAGCCTTTTATCTTCCATCGGGGCGACTGTGCCAATGTTTGCGCAGAAGCTATCGTTCGGACAACAGATCTCACAAAGGGAGGAGATAGCTGGCTACCTTATGGAAAAGAGTGCCAACTCAGAGATATAAGAAATCAATCAATTTCAGATTCACTTTTTTAGTGGTTGTAGGTGGGATGTGCGTCCGTTTACTTAAAGGATTAACTGAATATTTTAATAGCATTAGGTTTTTTTAGGGTTTTTATAAATAAACGTAATCTTTTAGTAGAAATTCAGATTAAAAATGAGGCGTCTGCCATACTCTCTTTCAAAAAATATTTACAATGAATCCTTACCAGTACCTAAAAATTGCATTAAACGAGCACCTTAAATTTATTAATCATTCGTTGCTTTTTTAAATGTTTCTTCATAAAATCTGTTAGTTTGGTTAGACATACCAATTTAAGGTTGCAGATGAAATTCACTTCTGCAGAAAGTTGGAAATTTCTTTTTAAAAATGGGCAATGTATTAAAAAAAGAAGTTATTATTACAAATTACTCAAAAAATTTTTATAATACCATAAATGGATGATATATTCGGAGTTACTCTAAAATTCTTAAAATTTATATTCTCCAAAGCAAATGTGAGATGTCTTTCTGCATCCAAATGATGAAATCATTTTCGAGTTCAACCACTTTCTCTTGTTAAATTCAGTCTGATCCAAATTGAATTTTTATCAATAATATAAAATATACTATGTATAGAACATATATACGTATGTCTACAAGCAGAAACAAGTAAATCAGTGTATTTCAACCATTATAACTAATAAAAGATCCTTTATATTAATTATAATTCTTTTTCATTGGTTCAACAGCCCCATGGTGGGCTAAGGCCGTCAGCTTACTAGCACACTTCGAAACATACAGATGTTTTCTTTTTAGGAGGTAGGGTTGTCAACACTGCGCACAACGCTCTACAGTCATATTAGACCGGGACATATGGCTTTAGATTGCAAATCCCTACAAACATCTATGGCACCGAGCACCAGAGCTCTAGTTACTCGACCATCAGGCCCCATTAACTATCCTTACTGTCTACAAATTAGCAAATCATTTGATATCAACAAAATTAAGGTTTCACTTTGATTTTCCTGTTAAAATAATATTTAATACTACATTTTTAAATAATAAACATACTTTATGAACCTAAAATTTCTATTTATCCTTTTATTTATCTATTTTTCCTTTTTATTTGCTCGTTATATAGATTATGAATTCATAAGCTTCGACAGAAATTATAGCTTAATTTGTGAAGAATTACGTGTGGTAGCTCTATTAGAAATTTCAAGGAATACTTCTTTAAAATAAGTTAGATATCCAATTTTTGGAAGGGCCGTCGTGAGCTGTTCTCATATTAAATTTAGTCTGATCAAAATAAAATTTTATTAATAATATAAAGTATACTACGTATCGAACATATATACGTATATATACAATCAGAAACAATTAAAACAATGAATTTCAACTACTATAACAAATAAAAGATAATTCATATTAACTATAATTCATCTTCATTGGTTCAACAGCCTCGTGGTGGGCCAAGGCGTTCACCCTATTAGCAGATTTCGAAGTATAGATGTTTTTTTAGAAGGTAGGGTTCTCAACCCTGAGCACAAAACTCTGCAGCCGTATTAGACAGGGACCTATGGTTTACAGTAGATTCCAAACCACTACAAA
Organism: Caerostris extrusa; assembly: GCA_021605095.1. NCBI lineage: Eukaryota > Metazoa > Arthropoda > Arachnida > Araneae > Araneidae > Caerostris > Caerostris extrusa. The sequence continues at coordinate 43,145 of BPLR01021092.1, forward strand.
CATCCATAGCATCGAACACCAGAGAACTAGTCTGTTGGTCATCAGGGCCCATTAACTATCCTTACTGACTACAAATTAGTAAATCATTTGGTATCAAAAAATTAAGGTTTCACATTGAAATTTTATGTTGAAATAATATTTAATACTGCATTTTTTAATAACAAACACACTTTATAAACCTAAAATTGCAAATGAATCCTTTTAATTTGTTATAGAGATTTCCAATAGAGCTACCACACATAATTCTTTCAAATTAAGCTATAATTTCTGTTGAAGATTATGAGCTCATAACCTTCGACAGAAATTATAGCTATTCTTCTATTTATTATCTTCGATAGAAATTATAGCTGAATTTGAGAATAACTATGTGGGGTAGCTGTATTAGAAATTTCAAGGAACTCTCTTTAAAATAAATTAGAAAAAAACCAATCCCAAATATCTTGCTATAAAAAAAAATGGAAAAAAAAAAAAAAAACTACACCTTCTCTCTTTTCATAGGACATTATTTATAGATAACAAAAATTAATTAGCTCACTGACAAATAAAACAATACTCTTTCGATGAAAAGTTTATAAAACCCTTGTCAGAACACAACTGCTGTAACACCATGTCTAAAAATATAAACATAATAATTATTGAATAAATTAGTTATCCCCCTTTTGAAGTAAAGCGGTTGTTTACGAAAGAACGATCGCCGAAAAGATGAAGAAGACGTTATGAAAGGATGTCTTAACTTGCCAAATTAACGGACAGCAAGGATAACACAGAAATAAAGATTTTTCACCAAGGATGTAAGAAAAAAATCATGATGCATCACGCCAACAACCATGCGAAACAATGGCCGTCATAACTGTCTTTTATAGTGTCTGGTGATCTCATTTAACCTTTCTCCGCTCAAAAAGAACGGATTAAGAATTTAACCTGCTGGTGTGTGTGTGTGTGTCATTGGAGACGCTCCAGTGCTTAGAAAGGCTGTTACAGCAGCACTGTTGCTGAGGATGCGTCTTTTTGTTGTCCGTCTGTCATTCATAATATGATGGTGTGGACGGAAAGAGGAAAGATTGTCACACCACTCCACCCCCCACCAAGAAATTTTTGGAAGGGCCGTCGCGAATTTTTTGTTGGTGGGCAAGAGAGGTGGTGGGGTGGAGAAAAGACTGTAATGAGAGGGGTGAGGGAGGTAGGGGGTAGAACAAGGAAGGGTTACCACGCACGCTCAACTTCACAACTCAATTAATTCCGTTGCATGATCTATTAATTACCGGTCGCCCGCTGAACATCTATTTAGGATGACATATGGGCAGAAAACGAAAGCGTTTTAATAACGCCGCCGGTTGACAAAGGGTGGGGAGGGGCGACAAGACGCGGGGGTGGAAAAGGATGCTAAAGTACCTCTTCGCCCCAACCCCCTGCCTCTCTTCACCACCATCCCCTGTTCGTTTTCGTTGATGAGAGAAATGTTGGCACGCCTGACTGGGCGCAACTTTTAAATTATAAAATCATTGTTTTTTGCGTCACTGGCCTGTTCGGAGAAGATGCTTATCAGGTATGGTTTGCGCAACAAAGGAGGGCATAATGGGCCCGGGCAAGGATAGGGAGGTGGTGATTCTTGATAAGAAATGAGAGGCATAACAGGGCTTTGTTTGAAGTATCATTCACCGAAAAATGATGGTGAAGGATTTTTTGTTTTGGTTCTTTAATAATGTCCATGTTTCATGCAAGTATATTTAAAAAAAAATGTGACTTAAAGGAAAAATAAGATTTTTTATTATATAAAAAAGTGACGTGTAGTCAATGATCAGTTCAGAGTTCAATGATTAATGTTCAATTTCTATTCAATAAATCACAATGTTAGTTGAAATTGGATGCCTTCACTTAAAAAAAAAGAAAAGAAAGTATATGGATTTTTCTCTTCATGAACCCATTACTATTAAAAATAGAACAAAAGAAATCTAAAGGTGAAATGCTCCTTACATTATTTAGTCTATAATATATGCATTATTACCGTCATCTCATACAGGTATGAAGTTAAAAATAAATAAATAACATGGTGTCATTCATATCAAGTAGGTTTCGAACCGTTGTTACCATCATGCCATTCATAATACCAATATCTTCAGGGCAATATAATGTATTTTGAAATCGTGATTGTTATCAATTTTCTTATTCTTTTAGATAACGTATTATACACCATTTCAAAGCATTTTCATAAATGTGAAATAACGAGTTGGTTCTCCTTTTTATTGAAAATAAACAGCTTTACCCGAAATAGGGCATGAGATAGAGATTTTTCCAAATGGTTTTCGAAATATGTTTAAATGGTTCGACTTCCACCTGATTCCGTATAATGCGTCATCCAGAGAGTTCACTCTTGCAAAATGTAGGGGTGGTCATATGTTTTGGCCTTTGAGTGTATGGGATTTTCTGCTTCAATTAATGAAGAATGATTGCATTATATTTTTTTATAGAAATCAATAGAAATTTAGCATTCAAAAAATTAAATGCATTGCTGTTTAAAATATTTTCGAAAATTTTCAATGACAAAGGGCAAATAATATAATAAGAATGAAAAAATAGCGAAATTTTTAAAATTTTTGTTATATGGAATATTTAAATATTTAGAACTTTCAAAATTTTGTTAAGCAGTTTTAGTATAATATCATAAGATACATGTTGCAAAACTTTATGAGTTTGTAAGTAGAATTACTTTCAAGAAATTTAAACTGAAATGCTTTCAACTTATAATCGCAGAATAACATTATAATAAATAGATAAGCTTTAACATGCTATATGAAGTAATAAATCACGCCATAATAAATTAATTTAGAAATAACAGCTACAAAAATACTCTTGTGACACAAAAAAATTTGTGCAAATAGAAAAAAATATATTTACATAGATACAAATTATCGATAATAAATGTCATATTCATTTTTTAATTGATAATTAGAAGATTTTTCGAGATATTAAAATAATGAAATATTTTTTATAAATGGTTTTAAAATATATTTGTTTGCATAACATTAACTTTAATGAAATCTTAAATAATATACTTTGTGGTGCTATTTTTATATTATTAAGATTTTTTTTCACTGGTAGTAAATTCGAAGTTTTTTTTTAAAATCAACAATCATTAATTTATTTCTTTAATGAAAACACTAATATACCAAAAGCCACAATAATATAATGAATCGAAAATATTTATCTTATTAATATTTTGTTCAAAACCCAGTTATTTGTTAACATTTTTAATTCTGTCACTTAAATTTATATATGCCGTTTAGTATAATGAGTTTTGCAAAACTTTATATATTATTTACTTTTTAAACTGAGCTGGTATTTATGTGATTTGCTAACATTATGATGTCGAAATTGAAATGCATACTTGAATATCCTTTGAAGATGAATACGATATTTTAATAAATCTGTGAACCTGAAAAACCTTTGCACTCGAGCACAGCAAAAAGACTATCCATGTGTTTTGAAAATTATGATGTCAAAATGGGGATGCAGTGTAAGAGTTCTCAGAAAGAAGTATTGTTTTTCTACAACTATTACTAAATTAAAAGTATTTAGTATATGTTGAACTGAAATCGAGTTTAACATTAAAGACGTCTGAACCCCATGGTTTCTTGTGATGCTTTTTGTACGATTAAGGTGCATGGCTTCAGGACAATAAAGACTTCTTTGAAATCAATAATAATAAAGACTCTGAGAACTCTAAAATTCAGTCCCTTGGCACAAGCAATGTAAATGAATGAATATCTTTAATTTTTTTAAATCATAATTTATATAATAGAGTACTTTATAGGATATAACTATAATGTTTGTAAATAAAAATATAAATATTATAGATCCTGAAAAGTTGTCCTATGGATAATGGGATCGTCGTTATAGGTCTAAAAATTACGTTACAAATTTTTAGTTTTGAATAAAATAAGATTGAATACAAGCGTAATTTAAACTATACAACTCCAATGAGAAATTGAAAACTCTTGACATCTATAGCCCCGTTGATGGATTTTCTTAAAATTTTCTGAAAAGTGTTGCACTTGGCACAAAAAAAAATGTTTTTCATCTTTTCATGAAAATTATGCTGAGTTTCCAAAAATTGGTTTCGTGGTCAAATGAATAGCATTAAGATTCCTAGTTTGTTGTTCTAAAGAAATGACAACTCAAAAATCCTCTCTTGGCATCTATTTAAAAATATTACTAAATTAAAATGTTTTAGTATATGCACGAAATATTTATGGATATTTGAATATTGAATACCAATTATATATACTATAGCGTTTTTTTTTTTTTACGAGAAGAGTCGTAACAATAATCAATAGAAGAAATATAGTCTTTTAACAAGAACATAATAAAACCTATTTTAAAATTTGACAGCGGAAAAGTGCTCTTTAATAATATTTATATTATTCTGCCATTGGTGTTTTTGTAAAATGAGAAAAGTATAGTCACTTAAATCTGAAAATTAGAAATAATCAGTGGCAATGGGCGAAATTGGGACGACCATTCACAGTGTCGAAACAATTAACGGGATATGGAATCTAATGAATTGCTGCAATTCAAATGTGCTAAGAAATTGACAACCAATGAGAAGTGAAGGAAGCTGACGGTCTATTTCCCCTTTGAAAATTTTTTTACTAATTTTGAAGAAGAAAATGTTCCAAAAAAGTGTTGTTTTTCTCTATTGCTAAAATTGACTGTTCTCCTGAGTTTCCATTTTACCAGTGGCCCCCTTGTGGTTTCGTGGTCACGCCTTGTGATAATTAAAGTCTGGGCAGACTTGTGAAATAGATTCAATAGATTTGAGAACTAAAAAAATTCCATTCCTTGGGCCAGCTGCACTTGTCCCAATGGATATCTTTATTTACAAATCATGATTTAAAAAAATTAGAGTTCTTTATGGATATATATAATGTTTGTAAGTAAAAATTAAAGTGTTTGAACATGAAAGCGGCCATCTCTTGAAGTCGTTATAGGTCTAGTAAAGCCGTGACGTTACAATACTAGTTTTGAATAAAATAAGTGAAACAAACATAATTTAAACTATATTTAAAGGGTTCATCACTTGCCAAAGCCACGTTTTAATAATTTTGAGATAAATTTCTGAAAACTTATTGAAAATTAAATTTATAGTCATTTTTCCCAGAGAATTATAATATTTATATTTTTTAATGTTATAGGCATTGGGTTCCTAGTTTATTGCTAATAAACAAAGAACGACAAAAAATAATTTCAGCAAATGCAAATGAAACTAAAAGGTTTTTTTAGTTTTATTAATAAAATATTTATGAGTATTTTGCTGAGTGTCGGCAGTCCCTTTCCTCTCGGGAATCACATAAAAATAAACAATAGAATGAACGCAGAGTCACAAGTTGATAAAAAGTCTTGAAACCTACAAGAAAAACTGCTCTTCGGCAAACCTGGAGACACTTTAATTCTCAACTTATTTTCCCCGTTATGAAAAGAAATGTTGTAATTAAAATAAATAACTGGGCGACTTTTTCTTCGTTTTTACCCCCAAAATTCCCTCAGTATTTCTGTAACGAAACTATGCAAGGCCCATCCCCTTTCTTTGGCTTTAACGATGAGGAATTCACCATTCTCCAGAAATCCGAGTGTGTTCCGTAGAGGTTGCACACACCGGGCAAATTTGTCAAAGGCTTAAGCCCCCTCTAATGCAAGGGCGCTTGAAAAACGACGCCCTGCAAGCCTGCCTAAGCTCACCACTTTATTTCGAGTGAAAAGGGAAAAAGAATTGTGTCAGGGCTCCTTTTTTTCGTATTCTGGGTGCGTAAAAGCCTCATTCCCTCCCCCACCCACTATTTTTCTTCCCCCAACTTTTTTCAAGCGGTTTTTGAAAGGTTTCTGTGTGTGTATGTGAAAGGAGTGAAATAGAAGGCTTGCGGATAGAGCGCGAAACGCATTGTTGTAGTAAGTTGATTATGGATGATATTTTAGATGGTTTCTCTCTCTTCAGATTATTGAAAAGAATTACAATCCGATTTTTAAGAAGCAGTAAAACTCGCGGGGTGGAAACCGGTTTTAAGTTTGGGAAAAAGTCTATTCGAGCACGGAATGATAAATCAACATATTTCAAAAAGAATTTGATTGGTTCAGCTTTTGATCGTAGCGCGACTGCGTATTTTAAGTTTATTATATACACTAAAAACATTATGAACTAAAACAAGTTGGCCCAAATATCACAAAAGAACCCGCCTTGGCATAGATATAATTTATTGAATTTGTTAAATTCTTCCACCTGATCACGTGCCTTCCACGTCATTGAATTCATTGCAAAAGAATGATCTTAATGTTTTGGCTAAGTGTATATATATCAACAGGTTTTGAAGCAAAATCATAAAGTAAGTAACATGATTATTGATTTTCTGATGATATTCTGTGAAATGAAATGTTTTCCAGTAATTGTCACATAAAAAGTTAATTTTTACAGTGACATAAAATATGCTCCCCATCATCATCAGTGGCGTAACAGCCCATAGTAGGCCAAGGCCGGTTTTCTTAGTGTCCGATTTCTAGAAGGATATGTTTTCTGTTTTTACGAGGTAGTTGTCAGCCCTGCACTCAACGCTGTACAATCCTATTAGACCACGACCTAAGATTCAAACTGGATTCCGGAATCAGTACTAATATCCATACCACCCTGGACTCGAACCTGAAACCTGTGGCATAGAGCATCAGTCACTCGATCACTCGGCATCAGGTCTTCACATTGGGTCCTAGTTTATTGCTCACAAAAAGAAAGACAAAAAATAATTTCAGCAAAATGCAAAATGAAACAAAGAGGTTTTGTTTAGTTTTATTAATAAATTATTTA